>PVIH01006851.1:6966-32894 GCA_004025045.1 Sigmodon hispidus
AAAAAAAAAAAAAAAAAAAAAAAAAAAAAAAAAAAAAAAAAAAAAAAAAAAAAAAAAAAAGGCTGGTCAAGGAAAAGGCAGGCAAAGGTGCTTTCTGGGAAACCTGAGGCCCTGAGTTCGATTCCAAGGTCCCACATAGTGGACAGACAGAATGACCTCCAGAAGCACACCAAGCCCCCCCAAAATAATAATATAATAACAAACTAAAACACAGCAAAACAAATCTCTAAATGAATAAATTATGCTCACATTTCAGGGCCAGCAAGATGGCTCACTGTGTGAGGAGGGTTGATGAGCTGAGTTCCAGCCCCAGACCTCACAGGCGGAAGGTGAGAACCATGCCCAGAAGCCAGACACCCCCACCTGAGCCGTGGCTCCTCCCCATACACACTTCTACACAAAGAATTTTTTAAAAAGAAAGAAAAGTAAAACAAAAACAAACCAGAAAACGCTCACATTTCAAACCAAACTCTCTTGTATTGGAGAAAAACATTATAAAGTTACCTAGACAGACACATGAAACCGGAGTTTGAAAACCAAAGAGATATAAAGAAAACCAAAGCTTGCTTTGAAATCCAGTTATCAGTGCAGACCTGGTACAGGCACCCAGAGACTTACAGGCATGCAGGACAGAGTGGGGAGTGGGGGTAGGGTGGGTTATGGTCCAGGCAGCACCCAGCAGAGGCTTCCCTTTTCAACATCCTATTCTGGGAGCTCATACTTGTCACCCAGCACTCCAGAAAGCTGAGGCAGCAGGATTGCTGCAGCTTCCTGGGCACCTGGATCTGCCACATCTCTTCTAAAGTAATTTTTATTAGGTCTTTAAATTTTTCTTTTTTAAAAAAATGTATTTATCATTAAGTATTATTTATTATACAGTATACAGAAGAGGGCACCAAATATCATCATAGATGGTTGTGAGCCACCATGTGGTTGCCGGGAATTGAACTCAGGACCTTGGGAAGAACAGTCAGTGCTCTTAACCTCTGAGCCATCTCTCCAGCCCCTAGCCTTTAAATTTTTCAAAGATTTATTTCATTTTTAGTCTGTTTGGGTTTGTACACTTGCATGCAGTGCCTGTGGAGGCCAGAAGGGGTTGTTGGAACAAGTCAGTGACTGAACTTAGGGGCCACCAGTGTGGGTGCTGGGAACCAAACTGGGGTCCTCAGCAAGAACAATAAGCACTTAGAACTGGGCCTCATCTCCAGTCCCTCCCTTAATTCTTTAGTGCAAACCTTTTTTGTTTGCTTGGTTTTTTTTTTTGTTTGTTTGTTTTTGAGACAGTTTATCTGCGTGACCCTGGCTGTCCTGGAACTCACTCTGTAGACCAGGCTGGCCTGGAACTCAGAAATCCACCCTGCCTCTGTCTCCTGAGCGCTGGGATTAAAGGTGTGCACAACCATACCCAGTTCTTTTTCTTAAATTTTAAAGTGCTTTTTGTTGTTGAGATGGAGTCTCTATATAGCCCTGGCTGGCCTGGAACTCACAGAGATCCACCTGCCTCCTTCTGAGTGCTGGGATTAAAGGCATCACCATGCCCTGGCCTTTTAAAATGAACGGTGAACAAACATCCCTTCTCCCTAGCCTTTTCTACCATCTCCCATGTTTTGGTCCATCAAGGGAGTGAGTTCAGCCATTGTGGAAAAGGATTTAGGGTCGGGTAGATAGAAATGTCACCCCACCCTGTGTCAACTGCAAACGAAATAGAGTTTTCTCCCATTCACAGCCAACTGCCACTGAACTCCCCCAACACACACACAACCCTGTAACTGATGGACTGCCCACCCTGGGAGAGGCCCATAAGCCACAAAGTGCATCAGGAATCCACAAGCGCCTTGAAGCAGGTGCTAAGGGACTCTGCAGTGTGCTGCGTGGCTCTGGGGCATCACCTCATCCCCTCGGAGGCTCTGATGCCCAGTGGGAAAGCAAGGGCTAGAAGAACAGGAAACAATAGAGGCCTAACTAGAAAGAGGCCTTTCCTCTGCTGTTCTGGGTGGGAGACTCTCACCTGCCAATGCAGCCCCTTGGCCACCGCCACACCCATATCTGTCTCTGCTGTCAGAGGCTCCCTTGGGCCAGGCCAGCTGAACAGATAAACAAGCCAGGGGATGTGGAGCAGGCAAGTCTGGGCGCTGGCTCCCCTGAGCCCCTGGCTGGGCTCCCAGGGAGGGGTAGCAGAGCAGCCAGGCCTTTGTCTAGGCTTTCTGAAGTAAAGGCCTAGGAGTCTTGTCTTCTTGGCCAGGGAGGGATGTGACAACTTCCACCCATCGGTGGGTGTGGTGGGTCACGGGTTAATCCCAAGAGGAAAGTCATTTTGTACAAAACACACCCAGAGAGGGAAGGGCAGGGGAGCGGCCACCAGCCAAGTCAAGCGCTGGACTTCTATGTCCCAAGCCCTGGCTGGGATGAGGCCAGAGGCCCCGTGTGGGGTGCCACTAACCCAGTCAGCAGGCAGGCAGGTTTGTGACTTAGGAAATGTTTCCACACCCTTACATCTGTCAGACACCCTCAACCACACCTATCATTCCCACTTGTGGGAGTAAGGGGCTTGGGGGACACCCCCATATTGCTTAGGGTGGGGGCTGCATACTTGAATGACTGGACATGCTATTTTGGCCCCCGGCTGTGTACAAAACCTTCCACTGCCCATCAATCTCTGACAGAGCCACACAAACAGACCCCAGCTCACTCACACCAGCCTGACCGAGTTTAGGGACTGGATACTACCACCATTTTCACCCCTGAACCAGTCACCCCTTTGAGTCACACCGCCAGGTCTCCCCCTTTTCCGGGGGGGGACTCTTAGAAGGAAAGTAAGAAATTAACAGGGAGCCGCCCGCCTAACTCTCGGCAGAAATCCACCTCTCCAGTCAATGGCAACTCAGGACCACATCTAAGGAGCCAGAATCGGTTTGTCAGGAGTCTGCGGACCCCGGTGAGGCCACGAGGAGGGCAGAGCGCAGGAGGGATCCACAGACGCACCAGGAGCCACAAGCCCTAGATGGGGGAGGGGAGGCGAGGAGAGCCCTGCCTTTTTGAGGAAGGGTCCCCCACTACTCCCGAGGTCCCGTAGGCTCCCAGGGTGGGGCGCCCACCCGGGACGCCCACCCACAGGTGGCCCAGCGTGGATGAAGAGGGTCGTGCGCACTCATGAGCCTCTCTCCTTTGCATTCTGCAAGCGATGTGTGGGTGCAATCCAGGTGCCCCCCAGCTTGATTGGGGACCAGGCCTGGAGCGCGCGGCCCAGCTCGATCCCTCCCCTTTGCTGCTGGGGACGGTCTCCCCGCGTCGCCTCCCGGTCCCCCATTGGGGGCCTGGGGTAGCCGAGCACGCGTGGCTAGATACTCACTCCATCTCCCGCGAGGTCCGTGGGCGGTGCAGTGCGGGGCAGGGCCGACTCTAGGGCCTGGCGGCCAGGGCTGCGCGGCGCGGGGGCGGCACCGGCGCGGGCATCGTCCCCAGCGCGCCGGGTATTGTCCGGGCGCGGCCGGGTGGGCTCGTGCGCGCGCCGCCTCTGCGCGCTCCCTGCACCCCGCGCGCCCGCGCGCGCCTCCTGCCGGCTGCAAACGTCCCGCACTGGCGCAACTGCACCCCAAAGCGTCGCCCAGATCCCGGACCCAGTCACCCTGAGTCCTAGATGGGAGGAAAAGAGTCCAGATACAGCTCAGGGCCCGAAGTGGAGCCCCAAGCCTAGGGATAGTCACGGCAGCAGCTGTTGGGGGGCCCGCAGGAGGCCCAGCCTGGGCTAACAACTGGATATGCTCTATTGAACTCAAGACTTTAGTCAGCCCCGTGATGCTGCCAGAGTGAGAGAAGAGGCAGCAGGCTAACGCAGACTTTGTTCCCGGGACACTGGAGAGCCACAGTAAGAAAGACATAGGGCCTGTCTCCCCTAGAGAGTGCATCACGTGACTTCCAGTGTGCCTACCTGGACTGCAACCCCTTGGCCCTAGACTCATTAGGCCTTAGGGTAGAGCAGGGAAGGGGTGTCACAGAACTTGGTTTTATGATAGAATAGTTGTCATTTGGCTTGCTTTTGTAGAGTGTGAGTATTCACTTTCTATGCATGTGGAGGTTCAAGGGATATCTCAGCTCCCGTCCTCAGGAGCCATCCACCTTGCTTTTGTTATCTTGTAACGGGGTCTCACTATGTAAACTAGGATCACCTGAAACAGAGATCCCCCTGCCTCAGCCTGTTTATCACCACACCTGTCTGTCTTTCCTGGGTTTGGATCTGTATATGATTCTCGGTCTCTGTGTTTTTCCATCCATCCCACCTCCTTAGGCTGCTGGAGGGTTAACAAAATCATCTCACAGCTCTTAGGACAGGGCTCAGGACACAGTGAGGGTTCCGTGAGCTTTGTAGATAAAAAGCCAGATAGTTAACATTGTCATCCTTGTTGGCCAGATAATCTGTGCTGTAAGGACTGTACTCTATTATGGACACCAAAGGACCTAGAGAAGATACGTGGACATGGTTGTGTGCCAATAAAACCTTATCATCATTGATAGGCTGTATGTTTTGTGTCAATAAAACTTTATTGATAGCTGGGCAGTGGCTCATGCCTTTAATGCCAGCACTCAGGAGGCACAGGCAGGTGTATCTCTGTGAGTTCTAGCCTCGTCTAGTCAACAGGGTGAGTTCCAGGACAGCCAGAGCTGTTACATAGAGAAACCCTGCCTCAAAAAACCAAAAGTGCAAAACAAAGACAAAAAACTTTATTGATAAAGACAGGCTGTGTTCATATTTTGCTGAGCCTGTATTAGATGCTCAAACTGACAGATAGCTGGTGTCTTTGCTGTTCCTATGCCTCTGTCTTTTTCCATCTCAGCAGGATTATTGAGCTCTAACTGTAAGCATCGGGATTCAGAACAGTGTGTTTAGAGAGGCAGTGTTTGTTTCCTAAATGAGCCAGTTAAGGTTTGAAATGCTTTCTGTGCAAGCATGAGAGCACACACCTGTAATCTCAGCACCAGAGAAGGGAAGACAGAAAGATCCCTAGGGCTCCCTGACCATCCATCCTAGCCAAATTGGCAAGCTCAGACCAGGGAGAGATCCTGTCTCAAAACTCCAGGGATGGAAGGCACTTGGGGAGGGTCAGTGGAGGCTGCTCTGCAGTCCTCATACTCACGTGCTCCCCAACACATGCAGAAACAGGCTCCTATGAAAATACAATATTAGAAAAGTAGGGAGCAAGGGAGGTAGTGGGCTTGGTGAGACACGCCTTCCCTCTCTATACTAAGATAGGTCATTATATAGTAAGACCAAAACCAAAGAACCACAAGTGAGCCAGCTGTGGTGATGCAAAGCTGTCAACCCAGAACTTAGGAAGTTAGAGGCTCATGGTGCTAGGTTTTCATTGGCTACATAATGAGTTTGAGGGCAACCTGAGCTACATAAGATCTTGTCTTAAAATGAGAGAAAACCAGGTATCATGGCATACACTTTAATTTCAGCACCCAAGAGTCAGAGACAGGCTGATCTCTGTGAGTTTGGGGCCAGCCTGGTATACAGAATGAGTTCCAGGACACCCAGGGCTGTGTAAATATCCTGTCTTAAAACACAAAAAGTAATCAGTTAGTAACTTAATTAATGAAGGAGTAGTTACAAAGGAGAGAAACAAAACCCCAGAGGGCACAGGCAAGGTTATGATACTGAGGAACATTTCTCTCCCTCTCTAGCCCCAATCCTCACAGGGTTCCCAGATACCCTAGATCAAAGCTGAAGACATCCAGAGATTTCTGAAGACTGTGCAGTGTTCTTGGGGGCTGCCGTGAGCTTGGCAGTTGAGGTGAACACAGGACGGTTTTATATTTTACAACTGTTCACCAAAGCGGAAGGAAGGAAACATGAAATCAACACACCCCACATCTGCAGCTGACACCTTTCCCTCACTCAATCTCTCCCCCCACCGTGTGTGTGTGTGTGTGTGTGTGTGTGTGTGTGTGTGTGTGTGTGTGTAAGACCAGGCTGGCCTTGAACTCAGAAAGTTCTGCCTTCCTTTGCCTTCTGAGTGTTGGGATTAAAGGCATGTGCCACCACTAACTACTACCACCACTGGCTAATTTTATTTTTTATGTTCTGGTGTGTTCCTGTGCATACAGTACCCACAAAGGCCAGAAGAGAATGTCAGATTCCCTGCAACTAGAGTTACAAACTATTGTGAGCCATCATGTGGGCTGGGAACCAAACCGGGTCCTCAGGGAGAGCGCCCAGTGCTCTAACCGCTGAGCCATCTCTCCAGCCCCTCCTCTCTGTTTTTTGGCAAAGTCTCACTCTGTAAACCAGGTTATCCTTACACTGACAGAGACCCACCTGCCAGTGTCTCCAGAGTGCTGAGATTAAGCGTGAGCGCCATCCAGCTTGGCTTGCCTTCTGTTCTTGTTTGTCTCTCTGCCCGCCCCTCCATCTCCAGTTACCGTCTCTTTCCTTCTCTCCCCTCCGTCTGCTGCTGTCTCACTTCTCTGTCTATGTCTCTGTGCCTGTGTCTCTCCTGCAGGATCTCTCTCTCCACCCTCCATCATGCTCTGTTCTCTATTGCTATTCCTGCCCCTTCCAGCCCACCTCTTAACACACTGCTCCTGATGCTCCCTCCAGAGCCCCTGCTGCCGATTTCCATCCTTCATCCTCAGGGTGGTTAGAATAGCCTCTTGGAGGAAATGTAGCCAAGACAACAGGGTCCTTTCCCTGCAGGGTGGCCTTGCTGGCCCTGTGCCCTGGGTCTTCCCTGAGTTGCATGGGGACCTTGCTGCGTGAGCGCCATTGTATGACCTGAGTGCATCCAGGTCAGTCCTCCCTCTTCCTCCTCTTTTTTTTTAAAAAAAAACTTTATTTATTTATTTATTTGCCTTGGTGTTTGCCTGGAACTGGAACTACAGACAGTTGTTAGCTGCCATGTGGGTGCTGGGAATCGAACCCGGGTCCTCTGGAAGAGCAGACGGTGCTCTTAACCGCTGAGCCATCTCTCCAGCCCCCCTCTTCCTCCTCTTAAGCCCCCCACATTTGCATCAGCCTTGGGGTAGGTCCTACAGGTCAGCTAGGGGGCCAGCCTGCTGTGTCCAAACGTGGACCAGTGCAAGTCCATGGTGGCTCACACCTTTTATCCCATCCAGCGCTTGGAAGGTAGAGACTGGAGAATCGGGAGTTCAAAGTCATCCTCGGCTGCATGGAGAATTGAGGCCAGCCTGGGCTACATGAGAGCATATTTAAACTTTCTCTTCTACAAGTTCACACCATGAAGAAACCCAAGCCTGGCACATGTCCTGCTAGGTGGTCTCTAGACCCCAGATCTCAGGGTTACTCTCTGGTTCACAGTAGGGACTCAGTAAATGCAACAAAGTCAGCCAAACCCAGAGCTCTCCAAAGGACTAGCCTTCCTCATTGTACCTATAGACTGAGGCTCATGATGGGAAAACTGGGGTCAAGGGTCAAAGTGCTTGCTTGGGGCTACCTGGTCAGGGACAGACTGGTAGGCAGGGTTTGTGCTTCCAGGGTGACTGTGTCCCCTGAAATGGTCTGAGGGGCAGTCACAGATGACATGTATTCAGCCTGGCTGGGGCCAGGTGAGCTAGTCATAAGGTGTTGGGAGAGTCTGAGATGACAACATGATCTTTCATGAGCGGTGATCTTAGGGACAAAGGACAGTCAACCCCTGTTTCCCAGAAATTCCTGCCCCACTGCCTGACTGTTGTATTTTGTTTCTGGCCCGGCCTTTCTGGTCTAGCTGAGGTTCTGGCCCACAAGTCCCGCAGTCCCACAGAGACACACAGATGCTTACATTAATTTTATGCTGATGGACCTAGGCATATAAATTGCTAACTCTTTACCCTTAAACTAGTCCATGATTCTTATCCTGTTCAACCATGTGGCTCAGTACCTTTTCTCATAGCATTTCAACTTCTTTCCTCTGCATTTCCTGGCATCTCTGCTGCGTCTCTGCTCTGCTTTGAGATGTTCCCAGAGTTTTCTTAGTCTGGTAGCCCCGCCCACACTTCCTGTCTGCCCCTCCGGCCCATCAGATTTTTATCAAACTAGTAGGAGGGACAAATATTTACAATGTACTATAATCCCACTACATATCCTCTTTTTTTCTTTTTAAAACAGGAAGAATCCCAAATCTAATATCCCTTTTTACCATTACCTATAACAACTTATAACCAACACTGTAAATAAAGACAAACATCCACAATCCATTTTTTAGGAATGTGGGCATAGTTCTCTAGGCTCCTTTCTGTTGAATGAGGGCACTGGCAAACCTCTGGGGATCCAAAGAAAATTTTAGGATTATGGACAAGTCTTTAGTGGAGTAGTCTGTGAGGCTGGGTCATCTCAGCCCATCTCCTTAAACTTGTTCTGGATGCAGAGCTCAGAGGAACCTGCAACAGAGGTGCTCTAAAAAGCTGTATCATTTGGGCCACTTGTTTTTATTAGAGACTTTTCAGGGGGTCTTCCTAGGTCAAGCTTTATTTACAATATACCATAATCCCAGTACACCTGACCACAGACCACAGCCCAGTTCCTACTTGGGGGCTGGGCCACCTGTGACAGTGCCTCTTCCACCTGCAGACCTTGCCAGGGAGACGCCATACAGCTGCAACCATGATGCCAGGAATTGGATGCTGTGGCAGCTGCTCTGACCCAGCTTATGAAGCTCCTGGTAAGAACTTCAAGCTGCCATTAAACCCCACCCAAAGTGACCCCCAGGGACTCCAGGCTCCCAGAAAGGACCCACATCCAGTCTAACTGCTGAGCCAGGGATGATGGCTGTAGGCTGGAGTGTCAGGTGCCTGGCAGGGATCTCAGCCCTCTCAGGTAAAGGGTTGTAGGTGGTAGGTTCTCTTATTCTTTCTTTTTTGTTTTTATTTTTACATGTAGAGTATTCTGTGTACATGTCTGGAAGCCATGAGAGGTTGTAAGCAACCATGTAGATGCTGAGAATTGAACCTGAGTTCCAAGACCATCCAGGGGTTTTAAATTATGGACTATTTTTCCAAATCTCTTATTTTTAAAATTACGTTTATTTGTTTTGATGAACCACATGTCTATGGTGCTGTGGCAACTAGTGGCGAACTTGTAGGGGTTGGTTCTCCATCCTACCATTTGAGTCCCTGGGACTGAACTCAGGCTGCCAAGGTTGGTAGCAAGTACCTGAGCCTTCCTTCCTACTGACCCAGAGTTCTCCTATTTCTGTTCTCTCGTCTATCTGTCTGTCTGTCTATCTATCTATCTATCTATAATCTATCATCTATCTATCTATAATCTATCATCTATCTATTATCTATTTATCATCTATCATCTATCTACTATCATCTATCATTTATCATCACCTATCTATCATCTATCATTATCTATCATCTATTATCTATTTATCTGTCTATTATTATTTATCTGTCATCTATCTGTTATTTATCTCTATCTACCTACTTAATTACCTACCTAGCCTTCTATCTTTTTTAATTTTACTTTTTTGTTGTTTGTTTGTTTGTTTGTTTGGGTTTCTCTGAGGCTTTTTCTGTCCTTGAACTCACTCTGCAGACTGGTTGACCTCGAACTCACAGAGATCCACCTGCCCTTACCTCTCCAATGCACCACCACCACCACCCAGCCCATCTGTCTTAATGAAAGTAGATTTTCATGTGGCCCAGACACCCTGAAATGGCTATGAGGCTGAGAATGACCTTGAATTCCTGATCCTCCCACCTCCACCTTCAGAGCTCTGGGATGATAGGTGAGTGCCACCACACTGAGTCTGTGTGGTGCTGAGGAGAGGATGCTCTGGGCTGTGTGTATGCCTGGTGAGCGTTCTACCCCCTGAGAAACAGCCATAGCGCTCTCTCTCCTCTCTCCTCTCTCCTCTCTCCTCTCCTCTCCTCTTCTCTCTCTCTCTCTCTCTCTCTCTCTCTCTCTCTCTCTCTCTCTCTCTCTTCCTCTATGTTATTTAGGGAAGGTGGTTTTACTATGCAACCCTGGCTGTCCTGGAACTTTTCATGTAGACCAGGCTGGCTTTGAACCCTCAGAGATCTGCCTACCTTTGCCTCCTGAGTCCTTCTCAGCCCTTCCTGCCAGGGCTGGCCTCCATTGGCCCATCTTCCTGGCCTGGTCTCTGACATAGCCACACCTACTGCAGGTTGCTGTGGATCCCCAATTATTGGAGACCAGGAAGTGACACCACATTCCCGGCCCTACATGGTCTCTGTAAGCATCGAGGGTCATCGTGTCAACTGCCCACTGCTTCAATGACAGGTGACATGCTGGGGACCCTGAGGGATAAACTTAGGGCCATCAGGAAGCTACAATGTGACACAGATAGGAACACTCACACACACACACTCACACACACACACACACACACACACACACACACACACACACACACACACTGGTGATACCAATCAAACGGAACAACCATGATCACCTTGAACACAAAGTGTGTTACCATTAGCACGCATATTCCTGCTGGGAATGGCAGCTTGGTTTGAGAATTCCAGTTAGGCAGAGGGTAGAAGTCTGAGTCCGGGGAAGGAAAACTGAAGGGAAATTTTAGCTCTAGCCTGGGAGCCTGCCTTAAATAACAATAAGGAAACACATGGTTGTAGGGCTGTAGTTGAACAGGACAGCCTCTGCCTGGAATTTCCCGGTGAGGGGCTGTGGGTGTGGTCAGGGGTGGAGCCCCAGTTAGGAGGGGGGCAGGGGTGTGATCATGTGCAGAACACTTGTCTAGTAAGAGCTTGAGGCTTTTATTTTCTTTTTTAAAAAATATTTTATTTTTATTTTATGTGAATTGGTGTTTTCCCTGCATGTATAACTGTGTAAAGGTGTCAGATCTTGGAATTACAGACAGTTGTTAGCTGCCATGTGGATGCTGGGAATTGAACTCGGGTCCTCCGGGAGAACAGTCAGTGCTCTTAACCGCTGAGCCATCTCTCCAGCCCGAGGCTTTTATTTTCACACAACACTACAAAGTAGTTTTATGGAAGTAAGAATTATAACAAATAAGATTAATTCTTCTAACTAATACTGTAAGGACAGAAGCATTGCCGTAGTGGAGGAAGGCTGTAAACCTGGACACTGGGCGGGGGTCTGCATGAGCTCATCAGATCTTACCCATCTTGTCTCCCTGCAGGGACCCTTCCACTGGCCTGGTGGTACTTGGGGCCCATGCACCACTCAAACTGGAGTCCACACCACAGGCACTTGGCATCGCAACTGTTGTCCAGCATCCCAGTTACCAGCCTGCCACACAGGCCAATGACATCTGCCTGTTAAGGGTGAGCTGCAGGAGGGTAGCTGGCAGATCCAGGCACACCTCACTTCTGAGTTTGTTTATTTAATTTTCTCATGGGGCTGGGGATGAAGTCTTTTCTTTTCGAGACAGGATCTCACTATGTAACTCTGGCTGTTCTGGAACTCACTATATAGACCAGGCTGGCCTTGAACTCAGAGATCTGCCTGCCTCTGCCTCCTGAGTGCTGAGGTTAAAGGTTTGTGCCACCACACCTAGCCTGAACCCTTTTCTTGCATGCTAGAAAAGGGCTGTGCCACTGGCCCATGCCTGGGGTTCTGAAATTCTGTTTGAAAATGGCTGGCAGGACCTTAAACTCCTGAATTCTGTCATAGCCCTCCACTGTCCGGAGCCCTCCAGGACTTCCACCCCCATCAGAATAAAAACCAAAGCTAAGAGCCACAAGTTCTGTTTCTCACGGAAGTGTCTGGGAGCCTACGGGCACTGGAAAGCTGCCTGTGTGCTGTGGGCTTCAGGGCATGATAGTTTCTTATGACAAAAGGAGAGGCTGGGGCTCCCTCTGCCAGAGTCTGACGGTGAGTCTCCCTAGGTCACCTGACATCTAGTGCAGGTGGGGAAACTGAGGCTGGTCAATGGGAAAACTGAGGTAAAGGTGTACCTAGATGAGCTAGTTCTTCCCCAGAAGTCTGGTCCTTCTGTCCTCACCCTCCGGCTGTGTCAGGAGACCTTGTGGAGGCCCCAGGCAGCCACCTTAGGCAGCCTCACAGTTAACTAGTGCATAGGGACTGAGTTCCTGGTTGCACTTGGGATTCTGGGATTTTCCTGAAGGTTGATGTCCAATCTAAGACCTGAGGCTGGATGGGAGGGGACCCCCAGCTGGGGAGCCCTGGGAGGTCTGTGTTCTCAGCTGGGGAGCTGGGGGGCAGGGCTGGAATGGTGGGCCAGGAGCCTTCACCTCGAGTACATTGGGAATTATGAAGGAGGGGCAAGCTGAGAGGTGAGGGTGTCGGTGTCATATCTCTGGTCCAGGATGGAGCTGCCTGAAGCGTAGGAAGCAAAGGCTAGGGTTAGGGTTAGGGTTAGGGTTAGGGTTAGCACCACAACTGCTACAGATTCTTGACTCAGTTTGTGTCTTGGCGCCCCTGAGGAGACACTGAGGTGGGAGAGGGTGATGAGGAGTAGATAGACAGGAGCATTCCTCCTGCAGCTGAATGACTCAGCTGTCCTAGGCCCTGCTGGGACTCGGACTGTCTGTGTAACTGGCTGGGGCTTCCTGTGTGACTCTGAGGAGCCTCCACCAGGGCTGATGGAAGCTGAGGTGAACATTCTGGACCTAAGTGTTTGCAACAGGTCCTGGCAGGGCTGAGTCCCGCCATGCTCTGCACCTGCTGAGGAGACCGTTGGGGGCATGGTTGCTGTTCCCTATGATGGCTTACTGTACAGGGAAACACGAAGCCCATGAGACGGGGCAGGGTTGGACAAAGGCTACCTTTGAGAACTGAATCCCACTCATGTTTGACTAGAAATGAGGTCCAGGAAGGTGAGTGGTGGCTGAGAGCCACACAGAGTTGTCCTGTTCACTTCTGGAGGGAGACTGTGCTCTGCATAAAAACGTTCTTGGGCTGCATAATAAACATATAAAGCATGTCTAGTAGGGGCAGAAAGAGTAGAAACAGATGCGCTCTCAGCTGCTTGGGCTCCCAAAAGCTGATTCTACAGTGAGTTTGTGATTTTTAAAGTGGATAGGACATTGAAAAGAGAACCTGGGACCGGAGACATAATGGACTCTTCAGCTTTGTTGGGAGACACGTGAGAGGACTATGTACTGCACGAAGACCACAGACCTGTCTGTATGTAAGAGATTCCTTTTGGGGGACACAAGGTCCCCGGAGCATGACCTCCTGTCAGCTCTTGTTTTTCACTGCAGTCAGATTCTAGGGGGGGGGCTTGGTCTGTGGGAGCTGGGCCCACAGCCTTGTCCCCCTTCTCAGGCCTCTGGTGTGGTGACCCCAAGACCCAGGATGTCTACACTGAAGTGTTTTGTGGCCTGGATCTGGGATGCAGTTCAGAGAAGTTTCTCCCCTTGTTCTATGGGATGTTCTGTGAGGGAAGTTTGAGCCTCGGCCACCTACTGGGGCAGACATGAATAGCAACCTGTGCCCATTGACTGATCTGGAATATTCCATGGCTTGGCTGCAGAATCCTGAGAACTTGGGCTGCAGGCATTATACTAAATGAACAGCGGTACTGAAGGTTACTAACATGGCTTATGGCTTGATGTGTGGTCAAGTAGCCCCCTTAACCCTCTAGGCCAAGACCCTTTCACAACTACACACCCACTGCCACACACAGACCCCCATCCCAGGTGACTCTGGACCCTTGCACCTGCTCTGTCCACTTATGGATTGCAGACTAAACCCCACTAACACATAGACAGGGGACTAATATAGATGGTGAGGACAAAAAAAAATAGACAGGAAAAATAAAATGGTATCACTGCATTCCTGGAATCTCAGATAGCCCGGCCTCCTATGCTAAGGTGGCCTCAGCACCATGATTGTTCTGTTAGCCATGCATTCAAACCTCCCCCTCCCCTCCTGAGCCATGCTGTCCCTGGGCCCCGAGGAGCGCAGAAGGGCCCACATCTCCCTCCCCTCCACCTGCCTCGTGCTTCCCAGGGACCCATGAGCATGTGCCACATCTTTCTGGAAGCTTTCATTTGGTCTCATCCTCCACCCTAGTCCCCAAGCCTAGAAAGAAAAGGCGAGTAGAAGCTGGTGCTGGTTACCATGGTGGGTTTTTCGGTCTTTATTTCTTTGGTAAGGCAGAGCTCCGGGGTGGGAGAGGCCTGCCTAGGCCGCCTGCTAAGGACACTTTTCAGGACAATGCGAGAAAGGCACAGATGAAGACTGGAGGACACCACGTGGGGGCTGCGCACCCTCCCAGGGCCCTCTGTCCTTTATCTAACATTTTGTCTTCGTTTCCCTGTTTTAGAGATAAGGTCTCATTGTAACCCAGGCTGGCCTTGAACTCACTATGCAGCCAAGGATGACCTTGAACTCCTGGCCCTCCTGCTGGGGTGACACGTCTGTTTTATGAGGTGTAGGAGATGAAGCCCAGGGCTGTGAGCATGCTGGAAAGCATTCTAACGCCTGAGCTGCAGCCTCCCTGCTTTTTGATCTCCTTTAAGGCGCATGTGGGTATTTATGAGTGGCAGCTGTCAGAGGGAAGGGTCACAGCCCAGACGGCACCTGGCTGATGTCACCACCTGCTGCTGGGCTTGGTGATAAATAGGGTTGGCTGGGAAGTGGGTAAAAACTGACTTTGGTGTCCCCGGAACAGGACAGTAGGCACTTGGGTGACTCTGGGGTGCTTTGGACACTGTGAGCCCTGGTGTCCATAGGCTACCATGCTGGGCACCAGTCAGCCAGGGCTCAATGTTTTCACCAGGTTTCACCCTAAGTGGAGTAAACAGGGAGGAACCCAGTATTTCTCTGGGCTGATGTTGACTGCCCGTGGTCGGAGGTGAGGAGGCTCCATGTGAACAGCAGTTGAGGACACACTACCATTGACTGTGCCCTGAGACTCAGCTCCAGCCTAGAAAGCCGGTGGAGAGATCTCCAAGAAGCTACCCTCCCTGGGCAGCAGGTGTCTGGCGTCCTAACTTGATCCCAGTACCTGGTGATGACACATACAAACTTCTAAAATCTTCCTTCAGTCCCTGTGATATGTGCTCAGGACCCTAAGGGACCCAAGAGTGGTTCCAGGCCAGGTTTGGGGAATGTCCATGTGACATAAATTAGAATCTTTTCTGTGACAATAAATAAAATTGGGACGGCCTCAACAATCAGGCCCAGCTGCTGCAGCTCACAGGAAGTTCTCTTCCTCCTCCGGTAGTACTTTGGGGGCACCTGCAGGGATGGAGGGAACAGGCGGAAGTGAGTGCACGCACCACAGTTTGGTGAGGTGACAGATACCCAGACTCACCCAGTCTCACCTGTGCATATGCCTGGGTGGCGAACCCCAATGGAACGGCCAAGGAAGCAGGTGGCCTGGCGCAGGTGACACGAAGAGATGTAGGTAACATTGTTGTTGCCACAGAGTTCCTGGCCGGGGCTAGAAGGCACTGGGCAGGGCGCAGAGCGACACACCACGCAATGCGCGCTGCCGGTCTGGTCCACAAGGCAAGACTGGGGGCGCGGGCACACTACGTGAGTGCAGGACTCTGTGGGCCGGAGAGAGGGCAGGTCAAGCGCTGGATGGTGTTTTCTTCCCCCCACCGAGAGTCCAGCTACCCTAAGACTAGGACTCCAGCTGAAAGCCCCATTTCTACGACGTAAACGCACAGACCCTCTCCAAGCCCCGCCCTAAAACACCGGCTCCTGGAGACCCATCCCGGGGAACGCAATCCCTAAAACTCGAGCCCCGCTCACCTGTCAGGCCCCGCCCCAGGACGACCCCGGCACTCTGCTGTCAAACCCTGCCTTATTCGCCCAAGCTCCACCTCTCAGATTGTCTTCGTGGCCACACCCACGTTCCCCGTCCCAGCCCATCCCGTGGCTGCGCAGCGCAGCTTCTCCCGCGAGTCAGCATTTGCGAGGGCACGCCGGCCCGCAGGGCTGTGGACGCTACGTGCTGCCACGCACGGCCCTGCCCCCGACACGCCCGAGAGTTGTAGCTATCCGGGGGCTCGGGCTCAATCTCAGAAGCCAGCAAATTTGGCACCCACCTGCCCTGACCCTCCTCCGGACCCCGCCCCCTAGTGGTGGCATTCCGGTGTGCGACCGTAGAGTGCAGCCAACGTGGCCACGCCCCTACAGGGCCCATTTACCAACATTTGTCACCGGCTTGGTACAGGTCACATCTCTCTAGGCCGTGTCTCCGGAGTACCCTAGGCCCCGCCCCTTTCAGACCATCTTTCCCGAGACCCCTCTCCTCCAAGGCTCCGCTTCTGGTTGGTCACACCTCCCTTAGATCCCGCCCATCTCTAGACTCCACCCCTCCCCTGCGCTGCTTTTTCCCGGGCCCCGCCTCTCCTGGTCCTGCGGGTGCCTCCCTGGCCTCAGCTCCCTAACCCGGCTCCCAGGCCCTGCTTTTATCTTCCGTGGCTCCGCCCCTCCACGGCCGCGGCTCTTACTTTGGCAGGGACCTCGGTACATGACGCGCAGGTCCGGGTGTCCGCGGCAGCGCGCGACGCGCAGCTCGCACTCGTCCTGGTAGGTGGCACCATCAGAGCCGCAGACCTGCAAGCCCGTGGGAAGCCCCTCGCAGTCTGGTGCGCACTCACATTGTGGACGGCCCCCCACCATGCGGCACACCTTGCTGGGGCCGCACTCCACTCCGTCGCAGGAATCTGGGGACAGAGGACGTGCGCAGATGAGATTCTCACGTGCCACTGGAGTCCAGGTTCACCCTAGTGCACAGCTATTGAGTGCGAGTGTCTTGCCGGTTCCCACTAGGACCTGCCCAAAGAAGCATGGGGGAGCGCTCACCCCACACATCCTCACGTCTCAGGTAGAGAAACTGAGGCTCGACTAGACAAAATCTTGTGTTGGAAAATGCACCTCGCCCCAACATTCTTTATTTTGTACTTTTGAGAGTCTCCTGTAGCCCAGGCTGACCTTGAACTCCTGATCCTCCTGCTTCTGCTTCCCAAGTGCTGGGAAGCCAGGCCAGCACCATCACTCCCGGCCACACGTCCCTTTTAACATATTGTTCAGCCACCATTTTACAGCTGGGGAAACTGAGGCCGTTACAGCTCTGAGTACAAGAAGACACCCCCAAAACATCCTAGCTTGAGAACTCCACGCTAGACTCGGAATAAACACCCCTTCCTTCCAGTTCAGTTACTTTGTGGGTCTGGAGAACAGACCCTGAACTCTCTGTTCTCTGTTTGCAGTTGTAAAAAGGGCTGGAGATACACACATTACAGAGTTTTGCCGAGGCACCCCCATAGGGCCCACCCACCCATGCACCTGGAACTGACCCTCTAGTCAACTTTAGGAAATAGAGGATCTAAAAGGAGAGGGACAAATTCCTCTAGTACCCAGGGACACAGGAAATCAGAGAAGGCAATCGTGGGACCTCACGACCAGTCCTCTACCCAGAAGGTAGGGGTGGGCTCCGGAACACACAGCCAGGCTGATATGCCATTAATCCTATCCCAGAGGCCAGTGTGGGCGTGGCCTTCGGGTCTGCAGCCTAGCCTCCTTCCGGGTAAGTTGCCCGATGGCATCCTACCCTCCTAGAGACAGACCCTAGTCCCAGTGCACTCTTCCTTGTGGGCTCCACCCAGCAAACTCCTAATCACCTCCCAATACCCTCATCTAATGCCCATTCTCTCCAAGTCTTTCCCCAGGTCCTTGCTGGGTCAGCCCTGACCACAGAGAGACCAGGGATGTCTTCCTCCAAGGCAGACGATGTCTGGACTGTCACTCATTCTGTTCTCAGTAGGGATGGGGGGCATTTCTCAGAATAAAGTATAGACACCTCAGGTATATTAATTAAACATGTAAAATGGGTCGTACTCTGGGCTGGTGTGGGAAACGGTGGGGACAGCAGCCTGGGTGTTCGGGAAAGATTTCAGGTGAGGGAGGGTGCAGGGCTCTACATGAGGAAGCCAGGGGACCTCCAGATCCTTCCCAAACCTCAGGCCCCAGGATGCCTGTGATAGCTCTCCATCAGGACCCCCACTCCATACCTTTGCATGGGAGGCAGGAGATGCCGACACCCAGGAATCTCAGCAGGCCGATTTTAATGCCTGGGTAGGTGAAGTTGGACCAGGCCCTGTTGATATTGCTGGAAGCACAGCACTCCTCCCGGCTGACATCTGTCTTCAACACCATGGTGCAGGTGGCCTCTCTGCTCTGCTGGAGCCAGCACACACCACCTATGCAGAGGAGGAGGAGGAGGGTCACTCCAGACCCACATTTCTACCTATAAATTATCCTTTGTGTATGTTCTTTCTGTAGCAAACTTCTAACCAACCCCCAACACCCCAGGTCTAATGCCCCCTCCAGTTGAGAGATGTCCATAGCCATCATGGATGCCCCATTCCCTTCCTTACCCAGGAAGAAAGGACAGAAAGCCACAGTTACGGTCCCGACTCTGCTCTGTGGGGAGTCCTTCTCCTCTGAGCCGCACCCCAGTGCTCCACCACCAGCTCCTGCCCAGCCTCCGGGCCTGAGAACTGGCACCCAGCCCAGCCCCTTCAAATGCCAGGCACTCAGCATGCGAGGGTCTGTGGGCCTGCGCTGCCTTCCCGCCTCTGCCCTCTGTCTAGACAGTGCCCAGGGCAGCCGAGCCCCCGGCCTGCAACCCCCCCCTCGCCTGACCCGCCTCTTACTCACTCCAACTGGGGAACATTCCCTCTGCGTGAGCTCACTCCCCTGGGATGGGACGGGGGACACGGCCCTAGGGGAGGGGGCTTGGCTCCCTTGGAGGCCAGCAGCCCTGTGGGCGGGGTAGAGGCTGGAACGCAGAACCCTCGCTCTCTTCACCCTTAAATGGGGACAACCGCATCCCCTTTATCAGAGCTCATCCGTGTTCAGGAGACACTAGAGAACGCCTTCCACGAACTGGGCCCCAGCACCTCAGCAAACACTTTTTAAAATGGGAAACTGAGGCTAGAGCTCTTCCAGCCAGATGCAGGTACACTACTCCAACAGAGACAGTCCATCCAAGGAATCCTGAAACCCTCCACCCAGATGGCATTAGCAAGCCCAGCCACCCAGAGATGTCTCTCTAAAAGAGATGAGCCACCCACAATGTCACTTACGAGGTTCATGACCCCGAGCCTCAGTTTACCCATCCTGAAAAAGGGGATGAAAAAGTACCCACAACTTTGGGTCCTGTGGACTCATGAGAAAGCAGGTAAACAGTAAGAGCTTAATAAACAGACGTCAGTCTTCTCTTGAGGCTGGAGGCATGGAGCAACCCACTCGCCCACCCAGCCAGGGCGCACCCCAGATATCCCCCTGCCGCATGCATTCCGCAGGCCACGTGGGTGGCCCGCTCGCCCGCCCCTTCCGCCGAGCCCCACTCACCGGGCGCAGAATCCCCCGAGCCCATCACGGCGCCTACGGATCCCACTGCCCAGACCAGGACTCCCCAAAGCAGCGGCCACAGTGCTCCTGGACGCATGGTGAGTGTGGGACAGCAGCCGGGACTCAGCGAGTGCGGGGCGCCTCCGCCTATAAAAGCCTAAGGCGGGCGGGGCCGGCGGCGGGCGGGGCGGGGCGTGGCGGGACGGACGTGTCCCCTAGGCGCAGGGCCCGGGCCTGCGCGGGGGTGGCCGACGGGGGCAGGCCCTGTCCCATCTGGGAACCAGACAGTTGTCTAGAAAGAACAGTCCACAGTGGGGTCAGGTCACAAACTGCTGCCGAGGTGGGGGTGGAGAGGTGGGGAGGCATGTTCTGACTCAAGTGGACACCTCCAGGTGTCCGTGTTCCTTTGGGGTCTCCACCTGGAGTGTGTCTGGAAGTCAGGGCTGGGCATGGCAGTGAGGTTGCCATCTGGTCTCTTCAGCCTCTGGCCTGACCTTCACACTGACAAGTCCCAAGGTGGCAAAGGATGCCCCTGAGCTGCTCCACTCTGTTTAAAGGTTCATACTTCTCATTCTCGCCAGTGGGAGGCTGAAGCAGGAGGATTACTTTGAGTCCCAGACTAGCGTCAAGGTCATCAGTAGCTAGCCTGGTGGGTAGAGCGCTCACCCAACATACAGGGGCATGATAGTGCACACCTGCCATTCCACCTAGCCAGCAGATCAAGGAGGTCAAGGTCATTCTCAGCTACATAGAGAGCTTCAGGTTAGCCAGGGCAACCTGAGATCCTGTCTCAAAAAGGAAAAATAGAACCCAGGGGCTAGAAGATGGCTCAAGAGTTAAGATTGATTGCTATATAAACAGGAGGACCTGAGCTCAAAACTCCAGCACTCCTATAAAAAGTTGAGCATGTGGGACAAGAGGGCCTGACTTCCAGAACTGTGGGGAGTGGAGACAACAGGAGGGTGCCCGGAGGGTCCCAGGGCTTAGCTCCAACTACAGTGAGAGTCTGTCTCGAAGGAATAAGACCAAGAACACCCCATGTCCTCTGGCCTCTGTTCCATGCACATGGACCCCCACACACCCAAGAAAGACACCATCAGGCAGGAAGGCAAACCCTAGAATTTCAGCACTTAGCAGAGTCACAAGTTCAGGTCCAAACTGGTTTGCCTAGGGAGTCCAGGCCAGGGAGACCCTGTCTCAAAATAGTTAGAATGGCTCAGTGCCAGATATGGTGGTGCACACCTGTAATCTCAGCACTTGGGAGGCAGAGGCAGGAGGATCTCTGTGAGTTCAAGGCCAGCCTCATCTGCAGAGTAAGTTCCAGGACAGCCAAGGCTACATGGTGAGTCCCTGTCTCAAAATAAGAAGATGACTTAGGGGGGCTGGAGAGATGGCTCAGCGGTTAAGAGCACCCTCTGCTCTTCCAGAGGACCTGGGTTCGATTCCTAGCACCCACATGGCAGCTAACAACTGTCTGTAGTTCCAGTTCCAGGCAAACACCAAGGCAAATAAATAAAATAAATAAATAAATAAAGTTTTTTAAAAAAAAAAAAAAAAAAAAAAAGATGACTTAGGTGCTTGTCGGCAGTTAGCCTGAAGCCTGAGTTCCATCCCGGGATGCAGATACGAATGGTAGAAGACCTGCATCCTGTGAATTGTTCCCTGACCTCTACACCTACCTGTGACACACACACATGCTGAAAGGCCTTGGGAGACTTTTCTCCTCTTCTTCCTGGGTAGAACCCTCAACTTCAGGCATAGATAGACCATAGGTGCCATGGGATCCCCACAGTCCATCAGGGTAACTTCATCATGAGTCTGGGGTCTCAGGCCAGAGGGTCTGAGGGCTTCTCTCTTGATCCCAAAACCTCCTGTCTGAGGGCCTCCAAAGTAGCTAGGTCATTCTTCCTTGAAACACCCTTGAGTTCTATAGAGTCCCTTTGTGGATTTGGGATAATTAGTGAACAGGCTGTGGTGTGGGGAATCCCAATGACCTAGGCTGATCTAGTATTGTCCTTAGCCAGCTCGTGGTTCTTAGACAACAAAATACACAAATGAGAACCTGGAGAGACGGCTTAACAGCTAAGAACACCAGCTGCTGAGTCTCCAGCATCCAAATGCTGGCTCACAACTGTCTGTAACTCCAGTTGCAGAGGATCTAATGCCCTCTTCTGGCCTCTTTGGGTACTTCACACACATGGTGCACAGACATATATTTTTAAAATATATATCAATTAATCTATAGCTAGAAAACATGGGGATGCTATAGGGAGCACTGGGTTTTCTGAGATCACCCCCATCCTCACTTTGTGGCACCACACAGTGAAGCCCAGTCAGATCACTGGCTGCAGAAGGCATCCATTCTTCACTGTAGCCGTTCAGTGCCAATGAGGGAGGCTACTCACCTAGGCCTAGTCCCTGGCAGCCCCCCTCCAAGGATGCTCTTAGGTTGGGGTGGGGCACTGGAACCTTGTGTTCTCATCAAGAGCTTGCAGGAGGGAGTGAAGGGGTTGGATAGCACTGACCTTGGCTGCGGCCTGACCCCTCATACTGGGCCGTTGTGGCCTGGGCTGGGTGAATCAAAGGGCCATTGTGTGGTTGGCACAGGTTCAGGGCCCCTCTCTGTCCTGCTCCCACATACTGGGAACCCATGGGTTCCCCAGGGACACCCTTGGCACAACTGTCCCCAACTCAGCCTCTGCCCCCTGCAGCCCACTTCCTACCGCCAAGCTCTGAGTCACTTGTTCTCGGCTCACATCCCGTGATCGCTGTTCAACTTCCCAGGCCTCCTTCTCTCTCACCCAGACCCAGGAGCACAAAGGAAATGACAGACTCTCGACCCCTCGACCCCTGATAGCTGGAAGAGCCCAGAGGGTGAAGCCATGCTTGAGGCCAACAGAAGAGGTCATGGCTGCCTGAGGAGAGAGAGATTCGTGTGAGTGGCGGCCAGAGGCCAGGGCTCCTGCGTGCTCTCCACATTACATTTTGAAATGGGGTCTTTAGGTGATGCTAGAAGTCACTAGTTCAGCTGGACTGGCTGGCCAGGGAGTGCCAGTCTGTCTATGGTATGTCTACATACCCAGCTTTGCCCATAGGTACCAAGGACCTCAACTCAGAACTCCGTTGTGTGACAAGTACTCCAGTGTTTGGCCACATCCCAGGCCCTCATTGCTTTTTGACATAAGTCTTGTTCTGTATCTCAAGCTGGTCTGGCACTCCAGATCATTCTGCTTCAACTAGGCACAAAGAAAGGATCTGTTGAGGCTTGAAGGTCCAAATGTTTGCGCTTGAGGTAGATAGGACACCGGCCTCTAGTTACCCAGGTGTCTAACCCAGAGCCTGGAGATCTATCCCTTTCTCCAGTTACAAGAAGCTATCCAGCTAAGGACCTTCCAAAACTCGGGTGTGATGGCATGCATGCATCCATCCCAGGCTGAGGCAGGAGGATGACAAGTTTTAACCACCCTGGGCTGCATGGCAAGACCCTGACTCTAAAACCAAAGGTGGCCAGTCAGGTGTGGTGGCACACATCTTTAATCTCTGTGATTTCAAGGCCAACTTGGTCTACAAAGAGCAGTCCAGGCCAGCCAGACATTAACAACAAAATCCAGAAGATAAAACAGGGGGCTGGAGAAATGGCTCAGAGGTTAAGAGCACTGACTGTTCATCCCAAGGTCCTGAGTTCAATTCCCAGCAACCACATGGTGGCTCACAACCATCTATGATGACATCTAGTGCCCTCATCTGTATACTGCATACTTAATAATAAATAAAAATAATTAAAAAAAAAAGAAAATCTTTAAAAAAAAAAAAACAAAAAAACCAGGGGCTGGAGAGATGGCTCACCGGTTAAGAGCACTGTCTGCTCTTCCAGAGGACCCGGGTTCAATTCCCAGCACCCACATGGCAGCTAACAACTGTCTGTAGTTCCAGGCAAACACCAAGGCAAATAAATAAATAAAGTTTAAAAAAAAAAAAACAGAAGATAAAACAAACGAACAGGCAGCCATAGCTTTAGCTCAGATGTTGGAATGGCAGGAAGCCCTGGGCTCCACCCCTACACACTTGCTAGTTGAACATGCAGAAGTGGAAGCCAACTGTTCTCCTACCTCACCCTGGGAAGACTCTGGGAGTTCAAGGCTATCCACCATTATATTTTGTGTTCAAGGACAGTCCAGGCTATAGGAGACCTGCTCCCATGTTTTCTTTGTTGGACAGAGCCTGGCCCACAGTTGCGGGTCACTCCTGTCAATGTCCAGAGGGAAGCCAGCCAGATGAGATGCAGAGCCAGTAGGGTCCATAAGTGCCTGCTATGACATTGGAAAACCCTCCCTATAAGCTGAAGTCATTATGTAGTGAGTTTTTGAAGAAGTTCCAGAGGATTGCTTTGCATTGCATTCAAATGTAGTCTTGAGAGCACAATGTGACACAATCTTAGGATTCTGGGGAGCCATGTCATAAGTCTGCTTCTGCTTCCAGGATGTGAGTTGTGGTTCTCTGAGGGACGGTCCAGACTCCACACTCTGAACATGAGAACTTGAGACCTTTCCTCTCCAGGGAAAAAGGATAAATGATGCTTAGAACCAAGGCATAGCCTGAAGATTCCAGAGTGGCTCTCCCTGGCTCCATACCACCTGTGGCTTCCTATGACCTTAGGGCAAGTGCAGGTGTACCCACCTAAACTGCAGGCCCTTCTGTGTGCATGTTCATCTCAGTCCTTTCCCTGATAAGGGGAAACTCTCCTCTGCCTGATAAGGAACCCAATCTTAAAACAAAAACAATCTGTATGTGTATATCTGTGGGTGGGCATTTACGTGTGTGTGTGTGTGTGTGTGTGTGTGTGTGTGTGTGTACCCACAGAGGCCAGAAGAGGGCACAAGAGCTCTGGAGTGGGAGTCACAGGTAGCTCTGAGTACTTGATGACAGTGCTGGGAACTGACTGAGGTCCTCTGCAAAGCTGTATGTATTGTTAACCACCAAGCTATCTCTCCAGCTCAAGGGAATCAGGCAGTCATGTGTATGACAGAGAACAGGTCCTTGCCTTGGTGACAATCGTGAGTCCTCCTTAGATGAAATGGATCACAACATCATCAGTCATCTAGTCATTGGGCAGCATGACCATGGTGGCCCAGCTCTGGCCAAGGACAGGATGGATGACTCCCAGGGGATGGAGTGTCCAGCTTGCAGTGTCTGCACAAATGTGGCCTTCTGTTTGCTACAGTAACCAGTAACAAAGTTGCAAACTTTATTTTTCATTTTTCATTCAAGAGAACAAACCCCACAGAGTTTGGACTCTCATTTGTGTTGTGTACATGGGTGCGTATGTGGTGTGTCTGTGGAGGTCGGAGAACCGCTTTCAGGAGGGATCTCTTCTTTTCACCAAGACGGTTCTGCATACTGAACTCGGGCCGTCGGGCTGGCAGCACTTACCCACAGAACCAGCTTACTGGCCTCGGTTTTGGTGTCTTTTTGTTTTCCTAGCACTGAGAATTGAGCCCGTGTAATACATGTGCCAATACTTCTGAGCCAAACCCTCGCCCCTCACTGGGGGATTCTAGGCAGAGTATCCATTCTGAGCATGCCTCAGCCCTTCACAGATTTCTAGGCAGATGTTCTACTCCTAAACAGTGGCCTTCAGAACTTCACTGGGGTTTCTGGGGGACCAGATCCTCTGAGCCATGTCCTTGGTTCTTTGCTTTTTATTTTTAAAAACACATAATTTCACTATGTTCCCCAGGTTGGACTTGAGTTCACTCTGTAGCTCACACTGGCCTTGAACTTGTGACCCCTGGGTCAATGTTTCCTGTAATATCTCCTAAATACAGCAACTGAACAGGAAACTGCAGAGATAACCTGGAAGGCACTTGCCTGCCTAATGAGGAAGGGTGTTGAGGAAGACCAAAGGCTAGGGAGGGTTGGGTGAGGAATCAGATCAATGTATCACAGTCAATGCTTATCTCAGAGAACCTTTAGTCTTTCCGGGAGGAGGACACTCATCACATAGGTAAGGACAAGATATGGAAGGAAGTGTTCTTTTGCACATGACTGCTCAGGAACATACAGCTTGCACCTTGAGCTGATGGGGAGGCTGCTAGTCCCTTGGTCTGAAGAAGGAAGAGACTTCTGCAATGAGGTTCACAGGCCCAGGCTCTGCTCCTCACTGAAGAATTATGGAAATCTTCCCCTTTTGTTGACCAGTGGGACCAGACCCAAAGGGTCATCAAGAGCTTCATGAGCCCTGGATATGGATGGCGCCTTCTTCCCAATCTATTTCACCAGCCCTGAGAGTCACACAGCCACCTGGTTACCAGTTGATCCCTACAGGCCGTAGCTCCCAGGGCTGCTGGGTTCCATGCGCCTGACCACTGGATATCACCCTGCACTGAAAAACTGGATGTGGGCCTGGGTGGCCAGTGGCAAGTAGCAAATGCTAGGGATGAAGTTCCCGGGAGGCAAACTCTGCCATGGTTCTGAGAAAGGTTACACTATTTGTCCAATGTCAGACAGCAATGACCTGGGAGGAGGTGAACTCATGCCCACTGCCCAATAACTTTTATCAGCTACCCTGAAGTGCCCTGTGGAGAGTATTTCCAATGAACGTTGTTGTGTGTTTAAAAGACTCTGGGCTGGGGCTGGAGAA
>PVIH01006851.1:32994-106821 GCA_004025045.1 Sigmodon hispidus
AAAAAAAAAAAAAAAAAAAAAAAAAAAAAAAAAAAAAAAAAAAAAAAAAAAAAAAAAAAAAAAAAAAAAAAAAAAAAAAAAAAAAAAAAAAAAAAAAAAAAAAAAAAAAAAAAAAAAAAAAAAAAAAAAAAAAAAAAAAAAAAAAAAAAAAAAAAAAAAAGACTCTGGGCTGCTTTGAGGTCACTGCAGGACCACCAGACTTGTGCTAGATAACTAGGTCCCATTGATGGGGGCCATGCGCCCTCTGGTGGTCAACGCCAGAATGAATGGGACTCGTGGACAGAAAGCTGGCTAGTGAGCAGGTTGGATGTTCACCAACTCCAAGTAACTCCTACTCTTTCCTCAAAACTCTGGTTCCACTGCATCCTCCTTGCGCCCAGGAAGTTCCTCCTGTACCATCAGACACATCCAAAACCAGTCTAGTCCAGAATCCCATTCTCTCCCCCAGCCCTATGGGGCTGGGATATTTGTAAGCATTTCATAGATGCTGATGAATGTCGAGTGAATAAAAAAAATAAACACAGGAACTAACTTTAGGAACATTAAGGGCCTAGCCTAAAAGATGACGCAGGTTTCATCCTGTCTTTAAGGGTCACAAAGAGACACAGGCTGCTGCAAGCTAGAGGTTCTTCCACCAGAGAATGGGTCCCTCGCATCCATATCTCGAGTGTTTGTGGGACGCTTGATGTGTACCACCATAACACTCACTTCTGCTTGGCATTGTCTTTACAGTTTATCAGGTGCACAGAAGGGTATGGAGGAGGGCTGTGGAGACTCGCGAGGAGACTTTCGGCAGAGATTTGGACTGTCAAGACTGGGAGACTTCCACACTGGGAAGTCTGGAGGACAGCGCACTTGGAGGGGCACAGTCAGTGCGAGCAAATACCCAGAGGCGAGCCTGCCAGGTGGGCCGGATGAGAGGAAGCACCGGGAAATGAGGACTTGGGGGGGTGTTGGAGAAAAGGAGGAGCCTCTTAGGTCCCGCCCACCAGCCTCTTCTAGGGGTTGCAGGGATCGTCCTGACCACCTGAGCGGTTGCCAAGGCAACCAAACTCTGGCCCTCGAGTGACTTTGCTCTGCGGCTGTACTTGGCTTTCGGGGGCTCTTCATCTAATCCTCGTTGCCATAGAAACTCAGCCCTGCTAACTACAGCCCCTCTCCCTAGTCACCAGCTTCCAGGCTCCACCTCAACCGGCCACCCGAGTTGCCAAGGGGACTGCCCGGCCCGACACAGACCACGCCCCAAGCGCCTAAACCAGCCTCCAGCCCGCACAGCTTGCCAGCCTGGTTGCCAAGGAGACGGGCCCGCAAGCTTGTAGTTTGCCTCAAGGCTCCAAGTCAAGCTCCTAAGCTGTTTCTAGGATTGGTCCGGGCTCCGATACCCGTTACCAAGGAAACCAGGCCCCGCCCCGAACAGGCTCAGTCTGAAGAACCTACAGCTTTCCAGGTGCTTACAGGCTACAACCGTACCCAAGGTTGCCAAGGAGACAGCTGGGCAGGCCCTTGCTCTCTGCGGCTTCAACAAGGCACCGCATCATCTAGGTTACTAAGAAGAGCCTCTTTCCCACATAGCTCCTCTGCTCGCTGGTCCCCTCATCCCCGCACCCAAGCCTGGTTTACCCTCCAAAAGTCGTTGTCAAAAAGACACGCCTTCTCGGAACTTCCGCGCTCCTCAAGCGTGCCTCCGCCCCTGTTCCGGTTTGCCAGGCCTCTTCTCCGCCCACTCCAATAGGCTCCGCCCCCGAGCCGCTTGACAAGCCCCTCCCACCTCCGCCTCGGTTGCCGAGGAGACTAGGCTCCACCTCCTGGTCGCCAGGCCCCGCCCCTCGCCCCGCCCCAGTCCCAGGCTTCCGGATGTTCCTAGTTAGTCCCAGTGCGGCCACCGTCCTCCACGAGACAGCCCCCCGCAGCGCGTCGCCCGCGTTCTTCCGCGAGCCCCATGCCTACCGTGCGTGCCGTGCGTGCTATGCGTGAGCGTGCGCGGGCGCGTCGGCCGGCGAGGGAGCAGCAAACGGCCGGCGGCGGGCGCCGCGCGGGGGGCGGGCGACGCGGAGGCGGCGGTGGCCATGGCCGAGGCGTCGCCGCAGCCCGGACGGTACTTCTGCCACTGCTGCTCGGTGGAAATCGTGCCTCGCCTGCCGGTGAGGTCCGGACCGGAGGGCGGCGGGGCTGCGCGCGCGAGGCGGACTAAAGGGGAAAACTAAGACCCGGTAGGGTGCGAGCAGTGCGGCGGGCAGGTCTGAGAACCCAGGGCGGCGTCCGGGACCTCCCGCGGGGGGACGTGGCGTTGGTCGGACCCCGTGGGGATCGGAAGCTGTGCTCCGCGCCGGGGACGGTCGCCGAGCGCGTGGCCAGGACGCGGGGGCGCGCAGCGCGGCCTCGAGCGCCGCCCGGGGCCTTGCAGCTGCGCCCACGGGAGTTGGAAATCCGACGGCGTAGCCTGGGGGTCTGGGCCGGTGGCGCCGGAACCCCACCTGGTTACTACGGGCCTTGTACTAGGCTTCAGTGTGGCTTTGGCCAGCTGCGCGCTCAGTGCTCCACCTGGGTGTCCCCCAGCCGCCTTCTGCTTCCTGGTGCCTTTGGGTAGATGTACCTACCCCGAGGACCCCACCTGAGTATCCCCAAGCCTTGGGCTTGTGCACCTCGAGAACCCTGCTTGGGGGTCCTGGGGTCTCCTGCATTTTGGCCAGCTGCCTCCTAGGCTCTTGCAGGCCTGTTGGGAGTGACCGACTGACCAGTTCTGGGTCTGGTGTCCCTAACCTCCCTTCTTTTCCCCACAGGTCTATCCGGCCAGCCCCTGGGTGGTAGCTCTTAGGTTCCCAGGGCCTTTACCTTCCACCCCCTAGGCATCCCTTGTCTCATACCGAGCTCACTCTTGGGAGGGTTCATTTCCCTGTACAAAGCCTGCCACTGCTTTCCCAGGCCAGGTATGGAGTCTGCTCCCGCTTTTTGAGAAAAAGAAGTTTGAGTGGGCCTGGTCTGGTGTAAGCCACACTGCCGTTGCAGAGAAGGTGATGGAGTGTTATCTGGATCACCCACAGGCTGCCCAGGTGAAGGGTGGGTGATGAGAGTTGGTGCAGTTTCTTGTCTCTTTGCACACTACCCCCTGGGTAGTGACACTGTGGTATTCTTCAGGATGATTTTCGCTCCACGAATTCATCTTGGCCAGTTGGTGGCTCATGCTTTTAATCTCAGCACTCAGGAGGCCAGAGCAAGTGGAGCTGAAGGCTAGCCTGGGCTACATAACAAGTTCCAGGACCCCCGGGGTGACACTGGGAAACCCTGTCTAGAAAAAACAAAAACAGCAAAACAAGAGAAAACCAGGTTGGAGGGAGAGTGGAATCTGGGGTGCCATGCAAACTTAGAATGTGGGAATCTAATCTCCCTGATTGCAGTTTCCGCTTCTCTGTTGTGCCTCATCCCTGTCACCTCAGCTTCCTTGTGAGGTCTGGGAACAGAAGCCTGGGTCTCTCTGCTAGGAGATGACCTGATCCAGGTGTATACCTAGATGTTGCTTTTCCTTACTGGGGTCAACAGAGCACCAGGTGCTGTCCCTGTGACTATGACCAAGGAGGACCCTGACCTCTGACTGCCACTGTGCCTGGCAAGGGCCCTCCTGTAAGTCCCAATGATCCAGCATGGTCCTTATTCTTACTGGGTTTGTAGATGAACCAAGGAGTGCCAAGTGTTTAGACGGAGGCCTGGGTGGTTTCTGTATGAGCAGCATGCTAACGGGGGCTGGGCAGGTCTGTGGGTTAAGAGGGACTTGTGGTCTACATCCTAGGAGAGGCCACCCAGGAGGGGGACCTTGTTCTGTGTGCAGTTGGTTGCTAGAGACACCCACTTGCAGTGGTGGTACCTTTGCAGGCGCTAGACTGTCCTCTAGGTGCTCTGGTCTGGAGTCAGACAGAGGCTACTTCCCAGCTGTGTCATCCCACAAGTAAGCAGCACCTTTTAATAGAGTTCCTTGTGTTGTGGTGACCCCACACCACAAAATTACTTCTTTTGCTACTCATAACTGTTTGCTACTGTGATGAATTGTAAAATAAAAATCTGATGCCTGACACGTGACCTGAGAAAAAGTTGTTTGACTCCCAAAGATATGGAGCCCTGTGGGCTGAGAACCCTGCTCTGATGGGTAGTCCGTGTCAGTGGTTGTGGGACTGCGGCTGCCAGGGAGTGGAAGAGCTTCAGGGTGCTAGGAAGACAGCCTGCTTGGCTGGGAATGTGTCAGTAGAAGCAGAGAGTTGGCCAAGACCAGAGGCTGTGGGCAATGCGCGCCCAGACTTGATCCTGTGCAGGGTGTGTTGGTGGAGGCCATGTGATGTACAGGTGTGGACATGGGGTATCCGTGGGCAGACACCTGCAGCTGACTCCTCATTTTACCTGTTGTCTGCCTCCTGGGTCAAGAGCGGTAGATATGGGGAGCCACCTGCCTGCTGTGTGTGAATAGAATGCCTAGCATGGGATTGTGCGTGAGGGGATGTGGCAGGCAGTCAGCGCCTACAGATAGAGAGAGGCCCAGGCATGGTAAGGGGATCAGCACTCCTAGTAGGAGACCAGAGGGCACAGCCATGTGCTGAGGAAGGTGTTATGTAGACTTGTGAGACAGTGGCTGGTTGCATCTTCTGGGGATTTGGGACACACAGGTGTCCAAAGGTGATGATTCTATACTAGGAGCCATAGGCAGGGACCTGAGTCTGTGGCTCCCCCTGCCTGATGCCCCATTAGTTCAGGAAGCTACCTGTCCCCTGAAGACCAGTGACACTGTGGCCGGAGGTGCTTGGAATCTATCCCCCTGCCTTCCCTGTGGTAGTCGGGGGTCACCTATGCACAGGGCACACCATGTCCTGTGAACATCCTATAGTCTCGGGTCTCTGTCAGGGGTCTTCTCTGGGCAGGATGTCACTGGGACCATCAAGACAGCTGCTCCCACGAGCAGAGTAACAGGACCAGGCAAGGCAGAATGGCCTCTGCTGGGTGACTCCTGCAGCAGCTACTGTAAAGTGTCAGCAGGTACTTACCCAAGAGACAACATTTGACAGTGGATACAAGCTGACCCGAACCGTGTTCCTGCATTGCAGCCAGTGAGGAGTGGCTGGGTGTGGAGGTTGAGGCAGAGTACACCAGACCATATGTACTGATGCTGTTCTGTGCCAGCGAGGTGCTACTGGTCAGACTTTGGCTTTGCCAATAGTGTGACCACCCAGCTCTGGCGAGGCCTGCCCTGGGTCTGCTGGCTGTCTCCGGTCAACTGAGTCACGCTGACATTGCCCTGGTGACTAATGAAGTACCCTTCCTTCCCCCAGGCCTCATGATATTGCCCAGTGGGCCATCCTCCCTGCTTGCTCTGGTCTGGTCCAGCAGCTTGCAAGCTGCCTTTGACTGGAGCAGGACATTGCGTGGGATGTGCTGTGTGAAGCCCAGTGGTCAGGCCATGGCCACTCTTGCTTTAGGATCCATTCTGTCAGTGAGAGGCCTGTGGTCTTGGCTGACTGCCTGTACCTTTGCCTTAACATTCAACAGCTGTTCCCTGCGGAAAGCGTGCTCTGCACTTGTTGGGGCTTCCTGTGTGTAGTGGTGTCCCCCAGGTGACTCAGCCCCAGGGTCCGTGGGTTCTGGCCCCAGAAGTACAGGTGTGGCTTGCGTTGGTCTTAGAAAGGCGTTGTGTGATTTTCAGGCTTTTTCTCTCTCTTGCTGTTCCTGCACGAGTCCCTAGCTGTCCGTGCCCCACATTGTGTGTCTGAAGAAGGGACTGCAGGTCCTGTCAGTCATTGTGGGGTGCACACTGTGTCTGGTTTTCACCAGGACTGGCTTGGGGAGACTGGCAGGGTGCTAGAGTTTCTAAGGCCGTAGGAGGAAGCCATTACTGCCATAAGTGGCTTGGGATGGATAGCCATACTGACTGCCTCCTGCCTCCTCACAGGATTACATCTGCCCAAGGTGCGAGTCTGGCTTCATTGAGGAGCTTCCAGAAGAGACCAGGTAGTGATGGGGGGTGGGGGAGGGCGGCTGCCATAGCTTTGGCATTCTCTGCCCTGAGGACCTGGGGGGGTTTCAGCTGCAGCTAACAGTCTCAGTCTCTCTCTCTCTCTCTCTCTCTCTCTCTCTCTCTCTCTCTCTCTCTCTCTCTCCAGGAACACAGAAAATGGCTCTGCGCCCTCCACAGCCCCCACCGACCAGAGCCGGCAGCCATTCGAGGTGAGTCGGGGTTTGTGGTCCCCAGGTCCTCCCCTGTCCTACAGGAGGGCACACACCCATCCCACTTTGGTGGGGTTCCTCCTAGCCCTGAGCATTTCGTCTCCTGTCTGGGACAGTCAATGGACTTCCTCCCCACCTCGCTCTCTGGTCCATGGTGACCTCACTGCATCCTCCCCACAGAATGTGGACCAGCACCTGTTCACGCTGCCGCAGGGCTACAGCCAGTTTGCTTTTGGCATCTTCGATGATAGCTTCGAGATTCCCACGTTTCCTCCTGGGGCACAGGCCGATGACGGCAGAGACCCTGAGAGCCGACGGGAAAGAGAGCACCAGTCTCGGCATCGGTATGGGGCCCGGCAGCCCCGTGCTCGCCTTACTGCCCGGCGGGCTACTGGCCGGCATGAAGGTGTCCCCACGCTGGAAGGGTGAGTGGGCCTGAGTAGCTATTGGGTGCTTGACTACGGTGAGACGGAGAGACATGAGAAGCAAGCACACTCTACTGACTCCGAGTCTCCAGGCTTCCTTAGGGGCCTCACCTGACTACTTGTAGGAGCCATCTGGCTACCTCTCTTCCTAGCCAGGACCTAAGGAGCCTGAGTCACCCACAGGAGCTGAACACAGACTTCCCAGCCTCTGCGGAAGTGGACTAGGCTGAGGTCCAGGTCCTGGGGGCCCCATTGGAGTCCCTGCGGAGCAGTTTGCACCAGTGGCTTCCTCCCATTGGTTAGGACTGCTGCCTGTCATCCCAGCACTTGGGTGGTGGAGACAAAGATTGGCCAGTTCAAAACTAGCTGTCAGGGCTGCAGAGCAAGCCTCTTGTCTTGTGAGGTTGTAATGCTGGCCCCTGCAAGCCCGTGTGACACGATCTCTCCCCACAGGATCATTCAGCAGCTCGTGAATGGTATCATCTCCCCGGCTGCTGTACCCAGCCTGGGCCTTGGTCCTTGGTGAGTAGGGGACGGGTGCCCGGCCCCTCCCACCCTGCGCCCCCTGACCCGGCCTCTCCCCCCCAGGGGCGTCCTGCACTCGAACCCAATGGACTACGCCTGGGGGGCCAACGGCCTGGACACCATCATCACACAGGTACAGCCGGCCACTCAGCATCTATGGGGGCCAGGAGACCAGCCTAGTGAGTAGTGAGGCACCTGGGGTGCAGGCCCCTGAATCCTGCCCTCACGTATAAGACAGCTCAGTGGCTGGTCCCTTCCCCGGCCTCTTGAAGGTTGCCTGCTGTCCTAGGAAGGACAGTGGCCTGTACCAGAGCTGTATGCCTCAGATGGCCCAGAGGTTTAATGGGCCTGGTATGTCTTTGTGGTTTGCAGCCTTGCAGAGCTGGGCAGGTGGAGACTCCCCACCACCCCAGTGGGAACCATGCACCCCTCAGGTCACTGCTCCTTTCTGTCTTTCAGCTCCTCAATCAGTTTGAGAACACGGGCCCCCCACCTGCAGACAAGGAGAAGATTCAGGCCCTCCCCACGGTCCCCGTCACAGAGGAACACGTGGGTATGCTCACAGAGTGGTAGACAGAGTCCCCAGGGACCTCCCCTGCTCCTCATCCTCACTGACCTGCTTCCTCTGCAGGTTCAGGGCTGGAGTGCCCCGTGTGCAAAGACGACTACGCGCTGGGTGAGAGTGTGCGGCAGCTGCCCTGTAACCACCTGTTCCACGACAGCTGCATTGTGCCCTGGCTAGAGCAGGTGACTGACTGCCTTCAGACCCGGCTCTGACCCTAGCCCTGATCTCTTGCCTGCCAATCAGAACCATGTGCTTGTTGTAACTGCAGCCCTGACGACTAGCCTAACTCACGCGCTCGTACCTTCCTCCCCTCACTCTGAGCCTGTCTCCAGCTGTGGCCTTGAGTCATACCTGGACACAAGGCTGACCTGTGGCTTTACTCTACCCGGACCCACATCCAGGAAGAATTCCTGGGTCCGGGTGTGTGTTAGCATTGGTGCTGGTGCCATCTCTGACTTTGTTGATCGGCCTGTGCCACCTTACCCAGACCTGGGCCCTGACTTTGCTCTTAACGCAGACTCTGATCGGGAGCCAGACAGGTCACAACCCTGACGTGAACGTAGACCCTAACCCCGTCCCCTCCCCCCTTCTAACTCCTCCTCTGTCCTCTTAAGCATGACAGCTGCCCGGTCTGCCGCAAGAGCCTCACCGGACAGAACACGGCCACCAATCCTCCAGGCCTAACCGGGGTGGGCTTCTCATCTTCCTCATCTTCATCCTCGTCCAGCTCGCCCAGTAATGAGAACGCCACAAGCAACTCCTGAGTCCCACCTGGCCACCCACCCCGGGGCTTGGTCATCCTCACTGCCCCAGGTGTCCCAGCACCGCCATGTCTGTGGACTAGAGGTGCTGCCCCATGGTGGCCAGCAGCACCTGGCGGGCCCCAGGCTGCAACAGGCTCGGACTTGGCCATGGCTGCTTCTGTTTGGAGGCATGCACATGGGCCCCATGTCCCCAGCAGGCGCCTTCAGTCCGTCTTTAACCTCACCCTCCAAATGTTCAACGGCAGAAGGGTTTTTATGATTTTAAATTATTACTGCTTTGAAATAAATGGACGTTTGAGGCACGTGTGGCCATGCATGATCTGTGGAGAGTCATCAGAACTGTCGCCAGGCCCAGCCCGCCACATGCCCTGGGAGGCCGGGTCCAGCACCCAGCCAGCACCGGCCTCGGGACCACAAGGGTGACCAGCAGACCCAGGAACAAACTGCTCCAGCGCAGACTTTTTTTTTTTTTTTCTTTTTTTTAAGGGAAATGTGTGTTATCTGGAAAGCTATTTAAAATACACCTACTTAAAAAGCAGAGCCCATGGCTTGGCGTCTTCCTTTAGCCAGGGTGTCCATGACTACCCGGTGGGGTAACTCACAGGGCGGCTTTGTGCTTCCGTCTTGGCAATGTTGAGCAGGAGGCAATCTGAACCCCTGGCCGCAGGCTGCTTTGGTGGGAAGCCATCTTTTACAAGACCTGTCTGCATGTGGGTGACCACATGGTAGGCCTGTGACCAGGGACCCTGCAATCTCATCCACATACCACTTGCCTGCCTTCTCTGGGGCTGATGGATTCGCATCATCTAGGATGGCTCGCCCAGTGCCATATCAGCATTGCCGTGGGTGAGCAGGGCCCCAGTCCTGCTCCTGAGCTTCCATGAAGGAGACCTAGAGCACCCTACAGCCCAGAGTAGTCACTGTTGAGCCACAGTGTGTCCTGCCCACCCTGACCTCAAGTCTAGGACCTGAAGAGCCCAGAGGACCCGCTGTTGCTGTGGTGTCAGCCGACTGACCTTTGATTGCCCTCTGTCTGCCATGGTCTGGAGCACAAGTCTTGGCTTCTTCAGGTTGGTGGTGCTTAAATGACAAAGCTGCCAGCCACACCCCACCCGGACAGCCTGATAGCAGAAAGGATGCCACCTACAGGTGCCATGCAGACCACTGTTCCCTGGAAACTCTGGCCCGACACCCTTGGCCACCTCTGCCGAGGATCAGTGTCCATTCTGAAAGCTATCAGCTAGTGTATGCGTCCCGCCTCTGTGATGAGCAAACGTGCTTACCAAGGCTTAAGACATTTATTGTTGATGGTTCTGGGACAAGCTGACACTGGTGTCCCCAGGCTGTGATCTACGTGACATTAGGTTAGTCTCTCCCAGTGACTTCAGGGAACACAGGCAGTGAACCAACCCATCTAGTTAGTGTCCAGAGGCCCCATGCTCTTGGTGGCACAGGCCTTCAATCACAGTACTTGGGAGGCAGAGGCAGGTGGATCCCTGAATTTGAGGCCAGCCTGGTCTGCAGAGTGAGTTCCAGGACAGCCAGGGATATGTAGACTGTCTTAAAAATTATATATATGTATGTGTGGGTGTATATATGTATATATATATATATATATATATATAACATACACAATATACATACACATACATTTGATGTGTGTGGGGAGCAGGGTACATGCATGAGTGCGGGTGACTGCAGAGGCCAGAAAAGGAATTAGGATCCTCTGAAGTGGAACACACAGGTGGGTGTGAGTGACCTCCTGTGGGAGAGAGAAACTTAGTCCCCGGAAGAGCAAGAAATGCTCTTTTTTTAAAAAAAAAAAAAAAAAAAAAAAAAACACTATTTATTTATTTGCCTTGGTGTTTGCCTGGAACTGGATCTACAGACAGTTGTTAGCTGCCATGTGGGTGCTGGGAATTGAACCCGGGTCCTCTGGAAGAGCAGTCGGTGCTCTTAACCGCTGAGCCATCTCTCCAGCCCCAAGAAATGCTCTTAACTCCAGCCCCATACTCTGAGCACATGGGACTTGGTCACTATAGTGCCAGTCTGGACCGTGCCCTCTGCAGCATGCCCACCCTCCCTGTCTACTTCCTCATCCACCTGGTGTGTCCCCACCTCAGCCACCATGCTGTGTCCACCTCCAAACTAGATGGATGGAAACTGCCAGTTTTGTGTATCCCCCGAGAGCTGGCCTCTCCTGCACACCCTGCCATACCTCCGCTCCTGGCAGCCAGCAAGTGCCCAACTTGTGACAAAAGGCAAGGCATGTGTGGGTCCAGGACCTCTGGCCTGGGCTCTTCTACCCAAGTCCAGATCTTCCTGGCCTCTGTGCTGCTCATGCCTCCTTAACTAACCATCAGCAAGTCCTTCAAGACGAGACCAGCACTGGCAGGAAGTGTGTAGACAGTTGGTGCCGCCGTGTCCGCCTGCCTTGCCGGGGAATGCCCTGGCTGTCCAGTGCCAGGAACATAGGTCGGCCGTGGTGACGCCAGCGTCGTGAGGCGTATGTGTTATAGCCATTTTCCTCAATGCGCTCCTGAAACCTACAGTCCACAGAATAGACCCGCTGCAGCGCGGGTATGTGAGGCTGGCTGGCTGGTCCACCAACCATCACCACCCAGTGGGTGCCCACTGTCCATCACTCACCGAGCCGTAGAGGCGGCCCCTGCGATTCATGGCCACGTAGAAGCCTGAGTACACAGCCTTGATCACCACAGTCCCCACGCGGACAGAGCGGATCTCAACAATACCTGAGGGAGCAGAAGAGGACTGTGAGACGGCAGCCATTGTCTCCAGCCCAGCTGGGAGGGTCGCCACAGCAAGCACAAATGAACAGCAGTCTGTCCCCAGCCTCCGGAGCTAGGCTAGCCAGGAAAGACCTGGGGACCAGGCTGTCCTAACACTGGCATACTTGGGACCGACTGCTTCATAGAGCCTGCACAAGCCCGGGTGGGAGTGCCAACTGTACCCACTTCCAGAAGGAGAAGTGAGACCCAGGATTGCGTGAGCCAGCTTTGCTCATCTGTTTGTCCAGTACTCCATGAATGGCCCTGGCAAGCCCTACCTGCCTGAGTCTCAGCTTTTCTCCAGGAACCAGTTCAGGGAGATGAATCCTACCACAGGCCTCTAGGCCCTCTCCAGAAGCTGAGGCCCCATCCTGGGGACATCAGCCACACCACTCTTCCACCATCTCTGTCCCCCATGGACTTTGTGATTGTTCCACTCCAGGGAAGGTCCATGACAGTGGGCTGTTGTGGCTTGCATCCTCTTGGCCGGCACCACACGGTAACTGCCACATTAAGCGGGGAGGAGCCTGTCACCTATCCCTATTCCTATCTAGGTGGGATCTTTATCTCAGAAGTACTGAAGGGCCCAGGTCACTCAGCTGGGCCTCTTCCCCAGCCTGGGGCCACCCTGCCTGGCTGTGCTACCACGGATGGACCTGCCCAGCCAGTCCCCTGTCATAGTCCTTGTCCTGTGTGTCCTAATGAGGGCCTTGGAACCCAGATGAAAGCCACTGGGATGGGCAGTGCTGTCACCTGCCCTGGGCTGAGCTCAGACCCTCCCAGGAACTGCTGCCACACGGTAGCACCGGGGGAGCCAGCTGTAGCCTCCCCATCACCCCAGCCGCCTTCTCACCGTGGCCTTTCCTCTTGCCACAGAGATGCCACAAGCACTTATTGAAGGCCTTCTGTATACAAGGCAGGGTTCTGTCTGGACCCACCCCATCCCTCATCTCTTAACAGGACCTTGAGGTCAGGACATCTCTTTACTCATTTGCCAAATAGTGTCTGGGAACAGAGTGAACCCCAATTCAGGCAGGTCACAATCCCAGGAGCGGTATTTTTTTCTCATGGTCCCCCTGGGCATGCACAGCTCCTATGGGCAGTCTCAGTTTGACCCTGTACATAGGTCAGTGATCCCACCAGGTGGCTCCTCCCTTGCCAGGTAGCCCATCGGAGTTGTGCCCATCTTGCCCTGCTGCCCCAGCACTCACTGTCCTGACCGTGCCTCCAGCGTGTCCCCTGTACCCGGCCACCGGGGTCCACTCGAAGGAAGAAGTGGGTGGAGGAGAAGAGGCGGCGCCAGCGCACGTCGCCCTCCAGATGCGGGTACCCGCCCGGGGCACCCGGTGTCCGCGCCAGCAGCAGCCAGGCCAGGCCCAGCCAGAGGCGGCGGCGCATCGCGACCTGTGCCCGCCTGCGCGCGGTGGCCCAGCTGCACGGTCAGGGGCGGGGCTAGTTCCATGGCTGCCCAATGGGCGCGCAGGGGCGGGGCCGCCATCCTGAGCATCACACTCTGGTTCTGAGCACCAGTTTGTCCCGCGGGCCAGTAGCCGTCACCCCTGGGGGTGCGGGTGCGAAAGTGGAGACGAAAGAATGAGCTTACAGAGGACCAGAAATTGAAGACAGAGATACCGGAGATGGAGAGAGACAGGAGAAAGGGATTACAAAGAAACAGAGACCAAAGATAGTGATAGAGGTACAGAGACAGCGAGAGAGATGTATAGGGATGGGCACATGACAGCGGAGTAAACAAGTTCTCAGAAGGTGTCAGTCTGGCCAGATGGACTGAGCAGCACAGGAGAATGTGCCCCCTTTATCTTAGAGATTCTCAGGCCACCCCTCGGGAGAGGCTCTGCCATGGAAGAATGGGCAGGGAAGGGATGGGGTGAATGGTGGGCAGAGTGACAGGCACAGAAACCTGTGTATGGGCAGGACAAACAGGAGGGTATGTCACCGCCAGCAAAGGGGCATTGAGGACAAGACAGCGTCTGGGTAGCAAAATTAGGGCGCTGTGTCCACCCCCACACCTGCTCCTCATTGCAGCCACACCCATCCCCAGGAGACACCCATGGCAGTCATGGTCACCTGCACCTGCCCAGCAGCCATTTGAGATACAACCTAGAGTCGCTGGCATTGGGGAACCTTGGCTCTCAGTGCCAATTCCCTCCTTCTGGCTGGAGGAAGCACCTTTAAATAGCACCAGGATGAAGTTCGCTGACAAGTTTACCTTTGGGGGAGCCCTCTGGAAAGACAACCAGTCCTTCAGGATGCCAGAATTCCTTCCAGGTGGCTCAGTAGATCCTGTTTCTTCCTGGGCCTAAGCAGGTCATACCAGGGGGTGGTGCCCAGTATAAGATGGACCCACGTGTCCCATGCCTGGGTCCATCTGGGGATCACACCACACAGAGCACAAGGCCCCGTGACCCTTCCTGATCGACATCTCTGTGAAGGTCTAACTGGAAGGGCGCACTGAGAAAGTCTAGGCACAATACTGGGCAAACAGTGTAGCTAGCACACAGCACTAAATGCCACTTTTGTTCCATGGTTGGAACTTGAAGCTCCCCTTTGGGATGAGCACCTGGGAGCACCTAGACACGCCCCTGGACATTTTTAGACTCCCTGTATGAGAGGCCAGGACGCATGCCTGGGAGGTGTCTGACTTGGTTTAATTTAATAATAGCTCATTGAAATGTAATTTGCATACCACATAAATCACTCATGTAAAGTATAAACTGAGTTATTAGTGCATAAGCGTTGAGCAGCCCTCACCTGTCAAACCCCAGAGTGTTCTGTCTTTCCTGAGAGAGTCACCCTATATTACCAGCTTCCGGTATTCTCAAGTCTACTTCCTGTCTCTGCATTCTTCCGTTCTGGGCATCTCCACTCATGGAGACCCACACTGTCTGGCCTTTTTGGGTCTGTTTCTCTCACTGAGTATCATGTCCTTAAGGGCCTTCCAGGCTGTAGCATGTGTAGGAGCCAAATAGTGATGGCCCATGCTGTGTCTGTCATGTACTTGTTGAAATTGGGCTATCTCCACATTCTGAGTGCTGTGCATATTTTAAACTTTGGTGTGGATGTGGGTTTTCACTTCTTCTGGACACATATTTAGGAGGGTCATGTGGTAACTATGATAAATTCATTTCATTTCCTGTCTCAGGCTTTCTTCCAATTCAAATGGTTTTGTTTCAGCCTCCTGGATGCTGGGGTGACAGGTGGACACCACTCCATAGCATTCTATGCTTCTCCATGTAGCCCTGGCTGTCCTGGAACTCAGAGACCCACCTGCCTCTGCCTCCTGAGTGCTGGGATCAAAGGTGTGTGCCACCATGCCACCAAACACGGCTTTCTTCTCTTCCTTGCTTATTCAGTTTCTAATTAACTTTTAATTGTCTAAAGGGATGGTATCCATGCCATAGCTCAAACATAAAAGTCAGAAGATAACCTCCTGGAATCACTTCTCTACCTCTACTATATGTGGCCAGAGCAGGACAGAATCTCACTCTTTAGGTTAGCTCAGGCTGGCTTTGAACTCAGCTTTCTGGGTACTAGGATGACTAGCAGGAGCCGCTGCCCTTGGAAAGAAGCCAGTAGAAATCTTGGAGGATGCTAGGGATTGAACACAGGTCTTTTCCACATGCTAGGTTCTATCCCCCAGCCACTGTCCAGACCTTCACTGGGGATTCTGGGCGGGGCTCCACCCTGACCACGCCCCCAGCCCCTCACTGGGGATTCTAGGCGGGGCTCCACCCTGACCACGCCCCCAGCCCCTCACTGGGGATTCTAGGCGGGGCTCCACCCTGACCACGCCCCCAGCCCCTCACTGGGGTGATTCTAGGCGGGGCTCCACCCTGACCACGCCCCCAGACCCTCACTGGGGATTCCAGGCGGGGCTCCACCCTGACCACGCCCCCAGCCCCTCACTGGGGTGATTCTAGGCGGGGCTCCAGGTCTCAATAAGCTGCAGAAACTCTCTTCAGACTATCCATCCTTTTGAATATCTGAGACCAGGCCATACTTCAAAATTCTTAGGTTTCATAAGGAAATCTGACCTCACTTTCAGAACAGTAACTCTTCTGTCCAGTGACATGTTGACTATTGACTATAGTGGAAAGAGACAGGGCAGCCTATCACTGGCCATAAATCACAGTCGGAGAGCTAAGATAAACCTAGTGGAGGGCAGGGCTGAGGCTGGGACTCAGAGCCCCTAGTGAGGGTCTTGGGCGTGGCTCAGGAGTAGCATCCTTGTCTAGAATCTGCTCACTAAGAGCACAGTGTGGAAATGCTGATGTGGAAACTCTGGTGCTTCAGCAAATCAAAGAGGAACTTGAATAATAAGGGCCAGGGCAAGAGTCTCCGATTCCTTCAGCCCATAAAGACGTGCTAGTGTTTTGCAGCTACAAGTCCTGCTGCTTCGTCCCTGGGGACCAAGTGGGTGACCCCAGGAAGAAGTCAAGGTTGAGGTCGCCATGCCCCAGGTACCCTGGGGAATGAGCTGAGCTGGTTTGGGAGGGCGGTGCTCAGTGCTAAAATTACCCTCAGCCCTGGCATCAGCAAGGCTGGGCTTGCTTGGGCACCTTGGAATGGGTAGTAAAGGAGCCATGGGTCTGGTCCTCAACTCAAGGGCAGCTGGTAACTTCAATTTAGCACAGGAAATCTGTTGAGTGAGTCCCTGCCCTGGAGGCCCCTCCAGGGGCTCAGCAGCTCTGCTCGTGCCTCAGGGCCTTGGTGCTAGCTGGCATTTCTCCCTTCCATACTGTGGTCATACTGGTCTTTCACATGAAAGCTGGTCTTCGCCTGGGATGACCCTCTCAGCTTCAAGTGGGTATACTCCCAGATTTGACTGCCTGCATCTAAATGGACTATCTGGTGGCTGCAAACAAATGGGGGGAGGGGCGAGACTGGAATGAAGTCACTTCTCTGTCTAGCTCACTCTTATTTATTTATTTACTATTCCTTCAAGACAGGACTTTTCTGTGTAACCTCTGTGGCTGTCCTTGAACTTACTCTGTAGACCAGGATTTCCTTGAATTCAGAGATTCATCTGCCTCTGCCTCCCAGCTGCTGGGATTAAAGGCATGGACTGCCACATCAGGTTAGCTCACCCTGTCTACCTGACTGTGGAGGTAAACTGAAGCTAAGAAACATGATCCCGGACTGTAGTTTGTATTTTTCTTTGAAGCTTAAGCAGATCTGGGTTTTCCCACATATCTCAAGATCCATGCTCTGCACATTAGGGCCACTTGCTGGGTGTCTCAGAATCTTTACAACTGGGACATAAAGACTGACAACTGGAATCAATCTCTCTCTCCTTCTCTCTGAATAATTTATTTATTTTTATCTTATGTGCATCAGTGTTTTACCTGCATATATGTCTGTGTGAGGATGTCAGGTTGCCTGGAACTGGAGTTACAGACAGTTGTGAGCTGCCACATGTGTGCTGGGAATTGAACAGGAGAACTCTGGAAGAGCAGTCAGTGCTCTAACCACTGACGATCTCTCTCCAGCCCCAGAAAGACTTTTTTCTTTCTTTGGTTTTTCAAGACAGGGTTTCTCTATGGAGCCCTTGTTATCTTGAACTTGCTCTGCAGACCAGGCTGGCCTCAAATTTACAGGGATTCCCCTGCCTCTGCCTCCTGAGTACTGGGATTAAAGCATGGACAGCCACCTCTCTCTCTCTCTTTCTCAGGGGTGTGTGTGTGTGTGTGTGTGTGTGTGTGTGTGTCTGTTGCACTGAGACAGTTTCATGTGCCCAGGTTATTGTTCTGAACTTTAATCCTCCTGCCTCCACCCCCAGAAGGCTGGAATTATAACCCTGTCCTACTCAGTGTCTGGGCTACAGAATTACTTCAAGACCAGCTTGAAAAATTTATCAAGACTACCTTAGGGGCTGGAGAGATGGCTCAGCTGTTAAGAGCACTGAATATTCTTCCGGAGGACCTGAGTTTGATTCCCAGCATCCACATGGCAGCTCACAACTGTCTGTAACTCCAAGATCTGACACCCTTACACAGTTATACATGCAGGCAAAACACCAATTCACATAAAATAATAATAAAAAAAGGACTATCTTAAAAATAAAATTCTGGGACATGATGGTGATACTTGTCATCACAACACTCCTACATTAGAGGCAACAGAATCAAAATTCAAAGTCATCTTTGACTACATAGGGAGTTGAAGCAAACCGGTATTACATGAGAGGAGAGCATCGTGGGGGCCCAGGGAATTGGGGTCAGCTGTGCCTCAGAGGGTGGAGTGTTGCTTAGTATGCATGAAACATTACCAAGATCAGATAAATCAGGCCTGGTACAGCATGCAGCTCCACCACCCCAGCCCTGGGGAGCTGGAGGCAGAAGGGTCAGGAGTTCAAAGTCAGCCCCCATACTTGTAAATTGGAGGCCAGCCTGAGCTACACTGACTCTGTGAGTGAATGAATAAATAAAAAGGAATATGGTGGTACTATTTATACTTCTTTTGCATCTGTAAAGCTGCAGATAACACACACACACACACACACACATACACTGCATACAAACACACAGGAAAAGAAAAAATAAAAACAAAATATTAGATTGCCCATGGTGGTTGTGCATGCTATAATTCCATCCTGGGGAGGCAGAACAGCTAGAGCTCTGTGGTGACATGTTTTATATTTAATAAAATCAGCCTGAATATCACAGAACAGATTCACCCACAGTCAAGCCATGAGAGACAGAGATCTTTGGTGTTTCTGTGAGTTTAAGGCCTAACAACCAGACGGTAGTAACTCACACCTTTAATCATAACTCCCAGATTATGATGCACAGTTGAACCCAGAAGTGAAACAACTGGGTAGAGAAGATATTTAAGGCAGACATTAAGGTATTTTGTAGAAGCAACCAGCCAGGCTGAGGACTCTGGAAGGTAGCTTTTACCCTGAGAAGTTAGCTGGGTGAGAATTAACTGCGGTCTGTTCCTCTCTGATATTCCAGCTTTTCCCCAATATCTGGCTCTGAGTTTTCATTACACAACAACTAGAATTCGTGTTTCAGAGCTCTGTGAGTTCGAGGCCAGCCTGGTCTAACTATAACAGATTCCAGGACAGTCATGATTACATAGTGAGTCTCCGTGTCACACATACACACACACACACACACACATAGTGTATATATTCTATTATATAATATACAATATATATACAGATATTCCATTATATATAGATAGACACACATATAAAAACAGAAACAAGAACAAATAAAACAAAGCAAAAATCAAAGGATAAGCAAGCACCAGGCTAATCTTCTGCCCAGCTAGAGAGAGAGAGAGAGAGAGAGTGTATATGGTGAGCAAAGGGATTTGGATTATGAGGAGGAGCCCCACAGAAATGGATGGCTGGAGCTTTTGGGAGCTCAATGAATCAAAAACAGCCACTGGGGAATCTTCAGGAAAAGGAACTAAACCCTCCAAAGGTAGATGACTGTCAAATGGCATGGGCAGTATGTGGAACCTTGTGGAGTAGGATCAGACTATGTTCCTGTTCACGATCAGGCATCTTGGAGCCCATTCCCTACAGATGAGCACCTAACCCAGCCCTAATATAGGAAGGAATGAGGGACTCAGACCTACCTCAAATGGATACTCCAGACTGAACTGGCCCACCTTGGGAAAGGATGGGGGTATAGGGCAAGGGGAGGCTGAGGGAGGACTGGGAGGAACTGGGTGGAGGGAAGGGAGGGCGAGCAGGGGTATACAAGGGGGAAAAAACTTTTTAAATAAAAAATATATATTAAAAAAAAGAAAGTAAAAAAAAGCCAGGTGGTGGCGCACGCCTTTAATCCCAGCGTTCTGGAGACAGAGGCAGGTGAAGCTCTGTGAGTTCAAGGACAGCCAGGGAAACACTATCTAGAAAAAATGAAGAAGAAAAATAATCGAGTCAAAGAGGAAACTTGAATTATGAAAAGAACCAATCAGAGGCGTATTTCTGCACATGCTCTCTTGCCTCATACTGCGCGCTTCCACCTGGGAGTAGTTGTCCTTCTTGGGCGCCTCTCGCGGGGCCCACCCTCCGTATCCTTCCGGCAGGCGCAGAACTACAACTCCCAGCTGGCAGAGCGCGCGCGTGCGTAGTGCGGGCAGCGGCGGCATGTCGGCCCTACGCTGGACCCGAAGTGCAGCGGGGCTCGGCCGGGCATTGAGCTCCTCTGGGCGCCGCCGCCCGACTTCGGAGGAAGGTAAAGCAGTGTCGGACTTAAGGCTGTGATTTTTCGCTTTCTTGGTGTCTGGTCACCCCTAACCTTTGCCCTTTGACCTCTGGAGAAGTCCCTGGTAGCCCATTGAGCTCGGGCACTACTGGCACCACCTCTCCAGGGGGATCCGCAGGGCACTTTGACTTTGACTCTTACTGGATTTTGTCGCCCTCTGACCCGTTGATGGGAATTTACGGATTCTGACTTTGTTCTTTATGGCTACTTTTAGTTATGAGTCCTGCACCATTCCTGTAACTTTGGCCGGCTCTGAGTCTTGATTTATTTGGGGTGGGGTGTGGTTACTTTTTTGAGATATGGTTCTTCCATGTGGTTCATGCATGATGTTGGATTCGAACTCATGCCCTACTGCTTCAGCCTTCTGAGTGCTGAGATCACAAATCTGTACCACCACACCTGGTCATCCTTGACTTTTGCTGACATTTCTTTCTGACCTGGAACTCACAGTTAGCTCAGGCTCACCCTTCATGTCTTTTCCAGGGACTCTCAGTGGCCTCTGCAGCTCCAGGAAGAGCTCTGCCGCACGTCCCCATGAGCGAGATGTCCAGAAGGAGTGGGGCCATGCTGAGCTGCTGGAAGGTGAGTGGACATCCCAAGCCCTTCCACACCCCTGTGCAGGGCTCACCTCATTACAGTGAAGGCCTTGAGGGAATGGGCTACCCACTACCTAACCACACCAAGACAGTATGTCACATGTGGTCCAGAGTGTTGCCTGAATGTCCTATAAATGGCCTGTTGGGTCCTCTTGTGGACTAATTTCATTCCTTGGGTCCCAGATTCCCTGGGATTCTTACTTCCAGGAAGACAGTTAAGGCAATGCCCAGGGTACCTTTATTGGAACAGGCCTCTGCTAAGGTAGAGTCTATACAGTCAAGGTGGAGTTGGAACTCAATGTTTTTGTTTTTTTAAGACAAGATTTCTCTATGAAACCTGGCTGTCTTGGAACTCACTCTGTAGATCACCCTGATCTTGAACTCGTAGAAATCCTCCTGCCTCCAGAGCACTGGGTACACCACCACCATCCAGTTTCCATGCCCAATTTTAAGGGTTTGACAACCAAGTCTAGTGGACAGGATTTTCCAGGCCACTGTCTAGGTTTCCCTCCTGACCCCGTGTCATGTCTTCATGGTAGTTGCAGAAGGTAGAGAAACGGGCGGACACACACACACACACACACACACACACACACACAGATCGTGTACACCCGTGGTTCTGCTCCGACATTAGCAACAACTGATTCCTGCCTATCTCACACTCCTGGCAAACTTAAGGTGGGATCTGTTGTCTGGCCAGAGAAGGATACTAAAGGCTTAGCACATGGTGTCTCCTCTTACGAAGCCTCTTTCTGTCATGAACACACTGGTTCTTAGGCCGTCGAGCTTAGATCAGTCATGCTGACTTTTCTGCTCTGGACACTACAAATCCTCCTTCCTGCCTCTGGGCCTTTGCTCCATCAGGCTTGTCTCTTGGGTCCCTACTCCGCACCTGTTCCCTTTCGGGAGGCCTCACATAGGTGTGCCATCTGTCATGTGAAGTACCCTGAGGGTCAAGAGCATGTGTATTGAGAAATGATCTTCTCTTATCCACCCCTTCCACTACCAACTTTTTTTCTTTTTGTATAAATGTGAGCCAGACCCCTGCCTCATGCTGACCTTGGGACTGGAGTTTTGGGACGAGGCAGACAATCAGCTGATCCTAGGGACACCTACATATGGACCTATGGACCAGCCTGCTCTGTTTCTGCACTCACTTCTAACTGTGGCTGTTTTGTAGTATGTGTTCCTGGCCAGGCTTTGGCCTTTCTGCATACTAGCTCACCTCTGAAAGCTGTGTGGCAGGGGCCCCCTGTATAGTGCCATTATTAATTGCCTTTTGAAGAAAATGTGAACATTTGATCATCTTATTTGGGGCACTGAGCTAGGAATGTTCCCTGTGTCACTACCCAGATGTATCAAGTATGTGCCTGAATCAGAAACAGCAGGTCAGCATGCACAAAGGCCCTGAGGCAGGAACTCTTAAGGACGGGAGGTTTGACAGGCAGAGCCAGGAGCATGATGCTCTCCAGAAGAAGTTTGGAATGAGCCTGGGGTCTAAGCTCAGCATCCTGAGGTGCAGGAATGGGTCCCGAGTCATTCTCTGCTCTCTTCAGTGCTGGAGGCTCGAGTACGGCAGCTGCAGGCGGAGAGTATGTCTGAGGTGATGGTGAAGAAGGTTCAGGTGGAACGGGCCCCAAAGGGCCGCAGCAGCCACTGGGCCCAGAAGCTGGAGGCCGAGAAACAGGTGAAGCAGAAGCTCCAGGAAGAATTTCTGCAGAAGCATACTTACACACTGCAAACGGAGCCCCGAATCTGGAGCAAGAAGCTGGCCAGCTGCCTGCAGCGGAGCAAGAAGGGGCCCCCCAAAAGCGTGGAGGAGGAAGAGCAGAGGCTGACCTGGGTCCTGCAGGCCGCCCTGCCAAAGCTCACCTCCTGCACTTCAGCCAGGACCAAGACCAAGGTGGTGGAGCCGAACATCTTGCTCCTCCAGCAGAAATTTCTGGCTTTCTTCGAGTGCTGTGCCTGCACCGACAATGTGTCCCTCGCCCACCACGTGCTGGTCACTCAACACAGCAAGTGTGACAAACAGCAGCTGCTCACACTGGACATGTATAACACTGTGATGCTTGCCTGGGCCCGAAAGGTGAGCCCCAGTTCAAGCTCCTTAGGCTTTTCAGGTAGAAAACACTTCTCCCTTAAAAACAACCGGAAAAAAAAAAAAACAAAAACCCACCCAGAGAGAGAGCAGGGCCGCCTGATCTACATAGTTCCAGGCCAACCAGCAATAAAGCACACAGGTGGAACTGGAACTCAGTGGAAGAGGGTATGCCTGACCTGCATGAGGCCATAAGTTCAGTCCTCAGTAATGCAGTATCCCTCAGAAGGATACCTACTGCCAGATCCCCTTCCAAATCACTGATACAAAGGGTGGGTTTCTGGGGAGCTCAGAGAAGGGGGTCCAGGTGCTGTTCTAGGCCCTCACTGTTCCCTCCCATATCTCCAGGGCTCCTTCAAGGAGCTGGTATATGTGTTCATCATGCTGAAGGATGCCGGCCTCTCCCCTGACCTGTGGTCCTATGCAGCCGCACTCCAGTGCATGGGACGCAGGGACCAGGATGTCCACATCATCCAGAGGTGGGTGAGGACTGTGCTGGGATGGCCCTGTCCCCCAGGGAAGCTCGTCCCCTGAGGGCTGAACTTGCTTCATCCCATCCCGTGTTGCCTCAGGTGTCTGAAGCAGATGCTTGAAGAAGGCTTTCAGCCTCAGCAGCTCTTCACCGACCTGGCATTGGCTGGGGATGACCGGGCCGCGCTGCTGAGAGCCGTATGCAAGGCTAAGCCTGCCTTCCGTCTGCCACCACAGGCCCCAGATCCAGTCAACACCTCCACACTGCTCAAGGATGTCTATGCCAAGGTGAGCCCCAGACAAAGCTGCTCCACAGCCCCGCTTTCTTCCATTCCCACATCAGGAAGACTGACCTGCAGATATAGGCTGCTACCTTCACAAAGGATTGTCCTGCCCTGGACATTTCCTGTCATGGAGCTGCATACTATGTGACCTTTTGTGTCTAGCTCACTGATGGCAACGTCCTCAAGGCCCCTATGTGCTGTGGTATATGTTGGAGCCTTGTTCCTATTCATGGCTCAGAAGTATTCTAGTGTGCTCGTCTGTCCACGGATGCTGGGCTCCTGGCTGTCAGCACTCAGGTGTTGTAGCTGTTGAGTACATGTGTGTGTCGTTCCTCATCCTCAGGGTGTTTACTTTGAGTGGGCACACGTTAGGCAGAGTTAGTGAGGGCTTCCTGCCTGGGCACGGTGGTCTGTCCCCCTGTCCCCTCCTCACTGCCTGCCTGTGCCTCACAGACGGGCCCCAAATCCTACCCGAAGTTGCACCTGCCCCTGAAGACACTGCAGGACCTTTTCCACCAACAGCTCCGTGTGGAGCTGAGTGCCAACGTCTGTGTCCAGTCAGTGGAGAAAGCCCCAGCGATGACCGAGGAGGTCATAGAGGCGGTAAGGGCCTCCCCCTAACGCCCACAGCGGTCATGGCTGGCAGGCTTGGAGCTGTGGCCCCAGGTCAGGTCCAGGAAGTGTTGGCAGGGAGCTCCAAGCGCAGGGTTTTGATGGCTGCTCTCCCACAGCGGAAGACCCTGAAGACGTTGCAAGGGCAGTGGGAAGCCAAGCTGCTGCAAGTGCTTCAGCAGACCAAGGCCACCATGTTCTACCAAGCGCAGGAAGGCCAGCCCACCCTCTACCCCTTCCTGTGTCTGCTTAGCGAAGAGGAGTTTGTGAGCTTGCTCATGCAGGTGGGCCGGGGCCGGGGGCTCCTGGGCAGCGGGCAGCGGGCTGTGCTCGGGCTGCCACAGCTGGACCTCTTGTTGCGCCCAGGTTCTGCAGGGGCTGCCAGCACAGGGCCAGCCTCTTCTCCACCTGGCCCATAACCTGGGCCTCCGGGTCTTAAATCGGCATTTGGTGAAGCAGAAGCAGGTCACCGACCACGTGCAGAAGCTCAGCCAGCAGTACACACAGTACCTCCGGCTGCTGGCTTCCGACACGAAGGTACAGGGGGCTGACTTCCTGCCGACCTAGGTACCTCCCTTGGAGACATCCGTTCTCTGTGAGATTTACCCCATCACTACATGTTCCCCTCACATCCCTCTCCATGACACTCCTCCTGAGGCACCGTTTCCCATCTGAGCCTCAGTCGTCCCATCTGGAAAATGTGGGCATTCCCAGGGCTCTCTTGACTAGCTAGCTCTCCCTGCAGGTGGAGCCACCCTGTCTCCCTCGGGAGTACTGGGAGTCGCTGGGCCCACTGGAGACCCCGCTGCAGCAGCCCTGGTCTGTGGCAGTGCTACTACAGCTGGGCAAGCAGCTGGCCGAGCTGCTGGTGCAGGCAATCCAGATGCCACGCAGTCTGGGAGCCCCGCAGGGCTCGTGCCGCCTCATTCCAGTGCTCTACCATGTGTATTCCTTCCGAAGCTACCGCCAGGTGAGTGAGTGGGCCCCCGCAGGGCCAGGGCCCCGGGTGGGTTCTTCCTTTAGTGAGGATTTATGAGGGACCTGAGGACACAGGGCAGCATGGCTGTGCCATTCTGTGGGGCTCTGACAACTCTGGGCAGCACTGCTCTGCCATCCCCGTCTGTGCTGGCGGGGTGAGGGGTTGTTGCTCTGGGTTTTCTCTCCTCCCTGTGTGGCGGAGTGATCGTGCTGCATCCCTCATGTCCGCTGTCTGCCCCAGGTCGGCATCCTCAAGCCTCACCCCGCCTTCATGCAGCTGCTAGAGAAGGCAGCAGAGCCCACCCTGACCTTCGAGACCACAGAAATGCCTATGCTCTGCCCGCCCCTCCCCTGGACGTCGCCACACGCCGGTGCCTACCTACTGAGCTCCACTAAACTGATGCGTGCCCTGGAGGGCATCATGCAACATCAGCATCTCCTGGAGCGCTGCGCTCCTGCCCAACTGCATGGTGCCCTGGATGCGCTCACGCAGCTAGGGAACTGCGCCTGGCGTGTCAATGAGCGCCTGCTGGACTTGGTGCTGCAGATCTTCAGGGACAAGGGCTGTGCGCGCCTGGGCGTTCCTCCTCCACGTTCAGAGGCTCCAAGGCCAGCTCAGCAGCAGGTGCCGCCCGGCTGCTCACCTGTGCGCAAGGCCGAGCTGCGGAAGGAGATAGCACGGTGCCTCAAAGCTGCTCGGGAGATGCACAGCCTGCGCAGCGAAGCCCTTTACCGACTCTCGCTGGCACAGCACCTGCGCAAATGTGTCTTTTGGCTGCCACACAACATGGACTTCCGAGGCCGCACCTACCCCTGCCCGCCGCACTTCAACCACCTGGGCAGCGACCTGGCGCGTTCGCTGTTGGAGTTCGCCGAGGGCAGGCCGCTGGGGCCACATGGCCTCGACTGGCTCAAGATCCACCTGGTCAATCTGACCGGCCTCAAGAAGCGTGACTCGCTGAGCATGCGCCTGGCTTTTGCCAACGAGGTCATGGAAGAGATCTTGGATTCCGCAGATAACCCCATGACGGTGGGGAATCATGTGCTTTCTCTCCTCCGTTGCTGCCCCCATCTGTCTCCACTCTGACTGGCACCACCTCCCTCAGATGCCCTCAACTCCTGACCCATCTGATCCATCCCTGCTGCCCAGTCAGTGTGCCTCTCCTCACGCTCGGCAGCCACAGCCGGCTGTCACCTGATTGGCCCTCATTCCCTCCCCCCCACATGCTTGCCCGGGTGTCCCTATATCCCTGCGTCACCTGAGCTGGCCTGGCTGGCTTTTGCTGACTCTGAGCCCTAATGGATCTTATGCTCCACAGGGCCGGAAGTGGTGGATGGAAGCTGATGAGCCCTGGCAGACCCTGGCCTGCTGCATGGAGGTGGCACAAGCCGTCAGGTCCCCAGACCCTGCTGCCTACATCTCCCACCTGCCGGTTCACCAGGTAAACACTCGAATGGACTGCCCATGGGACTGGGCCCAAGGTGCTCCAGGAACTGGCACTTGCGGGGTCGGGGTGGGGGGCGGCTCTCACTTTTACCTGGGATTGCCCCGTGGGAGTAGCCTGCTGATGCAGTGGCTTTGCTCTGTGAAGGGGACTCCTCTGCACCAGGAGGTAGGATGACCCTGTCTGTGTGTCAGTCTTGGGTCACTTGCTCTCAGCTCATGGGCACCCCTTGTGGCCAGGACGGTTCCTGCAATGGCTTACAGCATTATGCCGCACTGGGCCGGGATAGCGTGGGTGCTGCCTCTGTCAACCTAATGCCCTCAGACCTGCCCCAAGATGTGTACAGGGAGGTGGCAGCACAGGTGAGTGCCAAGGCGCCTGTTGCTTTCTTGGGAATGCCTCCATGGGCTCCCTAGTGAGGAAGTGACGAGACAGCTTCCCTGTCCCCATCCAGGTGGAGGAGTTCCGCCAGCAGGACGCCAAGGAGGGCCTAAGGGTGGCCCAGGTGCTGAAGGGCTTCATCACCCGCAAGGTGGTGAAGCAGACCGTGATGACTGTGGTGTATGGGGTCACACGCTATGGCGGGCGCCTGCAGATAGAGAAGCGCCTGCGTGAACTCAACAACTTCCCCCAGGTGCGCAGCGTGCGTGCGTGCGTTCGTGTGTGTGTGTGTGTGTGTGTGTGTGTGTGTGTGTGTGTGTGTGTGTGTGTGTGTCCTTCTGCACGAGGCCTGGTCTCGGGAACAGTGTTAGCCCTATAAAGCCTGGGCTCTGCTCTGGGCTAAGGAGCAGGGACCACCTGCCGGCTCCGCCCACCTGCCATTCACACCCACCATCCTGTCCCCACAGGAGTTTGTCTGGGAAGCCTCACACTATCTCGTGCGCTTGGTCTTCAAAAGCCTACAGGAGATGTTCTCCAGCACCCGGGCCATTCAGGTGAGTCGCTGCCTGCCCTCTCCTGTGTGTGTGTGTCGGGGGTTCTACCCTGTGGCTTGCCCATCCCACCAGGTGTACTGTTATACCCGCAGCACTGGCTGACCGAGAGCGCCAACCTCATCTCTCATGCGGGCTGGCCTGTGGAGTGGGTCACACCCTTGGGTATCCCCATCATACAGCCCTATCACCGGGAAGCCAAGGTCCAGGTACTTGGAAAGGCCCTTCCCCTCCCCTCCCCTCCCTCCTTCCCTCCCTCCCCTCCTCCCTGTCCAGAGCTGGAATCACCTACCCACCCCCCAACCTCGCCCTGCAGGTAAAAGGTGGCATCCAGACCCTCACCTTAACCAGCTCCATGGACATCAGCCAGTGAGTCCCGGACTGCAGGAGGGGAGGACAGGAAGGGGGTTGGGGTGGGGGCCCCCAGGCCTAGCACTTGTGGGTCCACAGGAAGCCCAACACACTGAAGCAGAAGAACGGCTTCCCGCCCAACTTCATCCACTCCCTGGACTCCTCCCACATGATGCTGACTGCCCTGCACTGCTACAGGTAGACCCTGGGGTACATGGAGCACCTAGGCTGCATGGGTACTGTTTAGCTGCCCGGGGCATGCCAGCCTTGTTTTGCTTTCTGGGGACATGGCAGCATGGTAGGACAGTGGTAGTGGGGCGTCTAGTGGGTAGCACTGCCCGGGCAGGGCAGGATGGAGGTGCCGTCACGAAGCTGCAGGAGTCCTGGGGTCTCTGCATCACGGGGTCCCTAACTTGTGCCCAGGTAGCTCAGCAGCAGGTCCCTGCCATAGACCGCCACTAGACTGAGCCGAGACTCGGACAGGGGGTTCAGTTTAGCACCCTGAGACCTAGCAGCTGTCTGTGTGTCTTCCTGCACATCCATCTACTGCTTAGGGCAGTGGGGAGCCTGGTTGTGCTGGGGACCCAGGGTAGCGTGCCAGTGCTGGGGCAGACAGCCAGGGCACCTGTCAGAATGAAGTTGCCTCTCTTGGGATCTCCCTGGCCAGGAAGGGCCTGACCTTCGTCTCTGTGCACGACTGCTTCTGGACACATGCCGCTGACATCCCAGTGATGAACGAGGTATTTCTAGTGCCCACTCCCAGTACCTGCCAAGGAGAAGATGGGGCCTGAGTCCCAGGGGTCTCTGCCATGGCTGACTCAGAGCTGCCCCTCAGGTTTGTCGGGAGCAGTTTGTGCGCTTACATAGCCAGCCCATCCTGGAAGACCTGGCTAAGTTCCTGGAGAAGCGCTTCTGCTCTGCTTCTGCTTCCAGGTGAGCTGTCTGTCCCTCTTCTTACAGCCTGCTCCCTGTCTGCCACCCACACCCTCACCCACGTCTACCCCACCCTGTTTGCACCACCAGGCCTCTGAAGCCCACGGAACGTGCCCTGGTTTCCAAGCTGCAGGAGACACTGCAGTCCTTGCCAGAGACAGGTAAGGGTTTTAAAAGGGGCATGCGTACTGGCCCTTGAGGGCATCATTTCTATTGCTTAACCTGTTTCATGCTCTCTGGCTCTGCAGGTACCTTCGATCTGGGACAGGTGATGAGATCTACCTACTTCTTCAGTTGACACACTGCCTGCTGTCTCTAGACCTGTGCATAGTGTAAATAAATGAAAATCTATGTTCACTTATGCCAGTCGACACTACCTAGGGTCGTGCAAACCCACCAAAGCAATCAGACGTGGCGCTGGGCGCCAATGCTGTCGTTTATTGCGCGGAATGGGGTGTGGGTTAATGAGGCGTGGGGGACGCTGCTGCCTCGGCTTGTCAGTACATTCATGGTGACGGCGGGGGACCTAGCCTCGCCCCCACGCCAGCTTGGCCGTGAAGCCCGCCCCTGGGTACCCGAGAGGTCACTCGGATGCATGGGCAAGGGCCAGGCTGGTTATTGCGTGAGCTTGCCGGGCTGGGGCAGCGGGAAGCCGGCGGGCCGAGTATTGCACTTGATCCGTATCCCTCCTTAGCAGCCACCGCAACTGCAGGGCACAGCCAGGTCCTCGGCCAGGGCCGCCCCGTCCCCGTCCCCGATTGGGGCTGAGGCACCGAGGTGATCGCGCCCCTCCCTCTCCCGTGCGCGGCCGCCGCTGGGGCAGGGGCGATGGGGGTGGGCGCAGGGCAATGGGGGGACAGCCGGGCGCAGGGCCGCCCGCCACCTAAGCTACCTACGTCCCTCTATGGCTTCTGCACGGGCATGGGCGGGCGGCGCGAGGCATGGCTTTGGTGTGGATGACAGCCCCGCCCGGCCTGCGGGGCAGCGCACAAGGGTCACAAGTTGGAAGAGAGGCGCGAGCGCGCAGAGTCCAGCGGGTCCAGGCCACCGGCAGCGCCAGGCGAGGCTGAGTCCCTGCGGTCCGGGCTAGGCGCCGCTGTACGGGCACTGGGCGCGGGTCCCAGGCGCGGCGTGGAGCTGCTGGCTGGGCGCGTGGAGGCCGCGGGGCTGGGCGCGGGCGCACCGTGGGGCAGCGAGGGCTGCGAGGCGGACAGCGGGCGCGAGGCACGGCTCAGACGACGCGCGGGCAGTGCGGCCCCCACGCGCGTGGCTGGGGAGCCGGGTGCACCGTAGGGCGAGGTCCGCGGTGCCCGGGGACTGGAGGGCGCGGCCGGAGGGCTGACAGCTGGTGGCCCAGGGGATGCTGCCGGTGGAGGAGGCCCTGGGGGTGCGCGGCGCACGAGGCGTGGGGAGCCAAGTGCCAGGGGCCCCACGAGTGGGCGTGCCACCTGTGGGCAGAAGCTCATGGCCACGGCCTGCTGCAGCGTGGCGATGGCTGAGGTGACCTGCGGTGGTGGTGGTGGTGGGAAAAGCCCCACACGCTGACCCAGCTCTGCCTGCTGCACCATCTCACGGTCATACTTGACAATCTCCTGGATGATGGCGTTCTCCTGGTTGTTGAACACGCCAGAGCTGAGGTCATGCTGAACCTTGTGCAGCAAGATGGAGTTCTTCTTGCCTGGGGGCAATGCGGAAGGGTCAGCACTAGCCTGGCCACCTGCCTACGTAGCCACACTGCATGCAGCAGGCATGTCCTCGGTACCCATTGTGCACAGTTGGAGAGGGACCTGTGTAAATTCCAAATACTGAGTGCCTATCCTGTGGCCTGTGCATGTTAATTGCCTGCTGCATACAGCAGGTATAAAGCAAGTGTATCCAGCACATTCGGTATAGACTCCCTGTCCTGTGCAGTGTGTGTGAGCATTTGCCATGAGCCCTCTGACTGTTGTTGTTTTTTATTTATGTGGGTGTCAGATCCTCTAGAACTAGAGTTACAGACAGTTGTGAGCCGCCATGAGGGTGCTGGGAATTGAACCCAGGTTCCCTGGGGAAGAGCAGCCAGTGTTTTGTTAATATCTGATTCCTATGTTCTATCATCAACAAGGGCTCCACCTCTTCCTGCCCTACATGCTGACACAGGCCACCAGCCTCCCTCCCTCCAGATGTTGTGAACAAACCTAGAATATTCCACACCCCTAATGTGCCTGATTAATTGACCCAGAGCTGTTTCCACCAGGCCCTCTGTTTCTGACCTTGCTGGTCTCTGTCCTTCAGACCCTCCTTTTCACCCCAGGGCACCAGTCTGTTGTGTTTACTCCAGGAAGACCCTTCCCCTGTATCACCCAAACACCTCAGCACCCTGTCCTGTCTGTATACCACGTCTCCCTCCCTCGATCCTCTCAGGCAGTATGGCAGCTCACCAATGCGGTCCAGGCGGTCAATGGCCACAGTCTCGAAGGCACGCCGCATCATGGGGTACTCCTCCAGCACCTCGTTGAAGTTATCTACACTCAGTGAGTAGAGGCGGCAGTAGGTGTCAGCCCGCACACTGGCCGTGCGCCGGCCCCTTGTGAGCAAGCAGATCTCTGCAAAGCCAAGAGTGGAGCCTCAGCGGCTGCACTGTACACACTGCCCACATGGTACACACCCAAAGCCCGCCCACTGCTTGTTCAAACCCTCCTGTGACCTCCTGGGGCTGGAGCTGTCCATAGTCCGGTCCCATCCAGATCTCTTCTTTGCCATAGGGTGCTTACCCCCAAAATAAGAGCCATCTGACAGCTTCATCTCCTTGTTACCCTTGGTGAGCACGCTCACCACCCCGTGCTGGATGAAGTACATCTTCTTGCCTATGGTCCCCTCTCGGATGATGTAATCGCCCGGCTGGAAGACCTCGAATTTGAGCTTCGTCAGCATGGCTGTGACAAAGTTGGGGTCTGCATTGGCAAACAGTGGCATGGAGGCCACCAGCTTCCGGCAATTGAAGTTCACAATCTCCTGTGGGCGGGCAGGAGGGAGGGCAGCTGAGTGACTCTGGCTGGGTAACTCAGACGCTCAGTCTCCTCTGTGGCCCTCAGCTCCTACCCAACTTCCTAGACAGATACTGGAGGCAGGGCCAGGAAATGGGCTGGAGACAGGGAAGTCCCAAGTCCCCACACCACCATGGAATGGGTGACAGTGGACTGCGGGTGTAAAATGTGCTCTCTGTAGATTACAGGACCACAAAAAATAACCACAAGGATCAAAGGAGGGATGGGGCTCGGTGGGTGAAGCTCTTCTGGCATGCAGGAGTCCTTGGGTTCCACCTCCAACGTGCCATAAACCAGTTCATGCAGGCCTATCGTTACAGCACATGGGAGGTGGAGACAGGAGAATCAGGAGTTCAAGACTAGCCTCACCTACATAGTAAGTTCTAGGACAGCCTCAGCTACATGAGACCCTGTCTCATAAAAGCAAACTTCTGAGGGAAAAGGATGCTGTACCAGATTTATCCTCAGGCCTCTTAGAGCATCCATTCTCCCTTAGTTACATATGAAATGTAATCCCAGCCAGGATACTGAAGGCTTATGCTTTTTATACAGCTGGATCTAGTCAAGGTCATTGCCAAGAACCCAGCAAGAAACCCATGGAAAGAGGAACAGTCTTCATGACTCACCACAGGGCTAGGGCTGTGAGCTGAGGCCCTGCCAGAGGGAGTCGGAGGGACTCATAAAAAAATAACCACCAGGCCAGGCCAGGTGGCCCAGGCTGTACCCCACAGCATTTAGGAGGCTGAGGCAGGAGGATTGCCACAAATTTGAGGTCACCCTGTGCTGTAGAGAATGGTTAAAAGGGCTGGGTTGTGGTGGCGCATGCCTTTAGTCCCAGCACTTGGGAGGCAGAGGCAGGTGAATTTCTAAGTTAGAGGCCAGCCTAGTCTACAGAGAGAGAGAATTCCAGGACAGCCAGAGCTCCACAGAGGAAACCCTGTCTTGAAAACAAAAAGGATTTCTTTGGGCTACTGGTAAAGTTGTAGAATTGGGGATGGATGCCCTACAAACCCATGAACTTCATGCACTCTGTGGTCTGCGAGCTACATTCTCCACAAAGTGAGAATAATGACCGAATATTGTTCAACAGCTCCAAAGCATTAAGCACAGGCTGCCTCCGGGGATGTTCTCACACAACCCTATGCCCCAGGTCCCTGCACAGGTACCTGGCCCCCCAGCCTTGGCAGCATTCTCCTGTAATTTCCTCCTTCGGGCCTCTGCCCTGGCCATGCCCTCCACTTGGGATCTGAGCACCATGCCCTTGCCTCAGCCCACTCACCCCTCACTCAGCCATGAACACCTATCATCACCACCTCCCCTTACCCACTGCCCCACCTCACTGGCAAACAGCAAGACTGGAGCTTCGGTCCCAGAACCCATGCATGGAACTTTATGAAACGGGGTCTTTGAACAGATGAAATCAAGCTTCAGGGGGCTTTGTGATCATGGTTAAAAACGTAAAAAAGAAAGGTGCTGCTATGTAAGCGTGGGGTGGAGTTCATCTTCAAGACACATAAAAAGCTGAGGGTGCTGGCATACATTTGGCACCCTAGGGGAGACAGAGGATCTCAGGGGCCAGCCTGCCTAACTGAATCGCTGAACTCCGGGCCAATGAGAGACACTGCCTCCAAAGGTCCTGGCTGGTGCTAGTTAAGACCTACACCCAAGCTGTCTTCTGGCCCTCCCTGTACATGTGCACCTGAATACACATGGACACATGAGTGTGAGCATTTAAAAAGGAGACAGGATTCAAGAGGTTCCTTTGTGGTTAAGAGTTTACCCGCCTTGGAACTGCAGAGATGGCTCAGCAGACAAGAGCATGGGTTGCTCTTCCAGAGGACCCCGGTTCAATTCCCAGCACCCACAGGGCAGCTAACAACTGGTTGTAACTCCAGTTCCAGAGAGACCCAACACCCTCACACAGATACCAATGCATGTAAAAACCAAAAAAGAAAAACAGAAAGAAAGAAAAAGTGTTTGTTGCTCAATCATAAAGACCCAGAGTTTGATCCCAGCACCCACACCTGTAACTACAGCCCTAATGGATCAGACACCTTCTGGTCTCCATGGGCACCTACACACACTTGTGGGTGCAGGCATGCAAGCACACATATGAACACACACATAAAATAAAACTTAAAGGGTGAGGGCTGGAGAGACTGCTCAGTGGTTAGAGCACTGGCTATTCTTCCTTGGAACCTGGGTTCAATTCGCAGCATCCACATGCTAGCTCCCAATCATCTGTAACTCTAGTTCCAGGGGATCTAGTGTGGCCTCCACCAGCACCACGTGCAAGCAAAGCACATTACCTAAGTAAGGGCCCTCCATGACAAGAGAGACAGGAAGACTCTCCTGGGGTCTTGGAGGGAGCATGGCTGCACAGATGTGTAGGTTTTGTGTTCTGCACTTTGGAAACTATTTGAAGCTGGCAGGTAGGAAGGTGTTGGCCAGGGCAGCCCTGGGAGACTTGCCCAGGGGCCCCCACAGCTGGACAGACTTGATCCCATGAGTTCCACACGTGCCCTGTCTGTCAGTGTCCATGGGGCCCTGGGTACGGGTGTGTGTGTGTGGGATGCTGGAGTGTGGCTGAGCTCCCCAGGTCCTGGAGCCATGGCCATCTCACCTCACGCAGTGGCCCGTTAAGCTCCCCAAGGATGCTGTCCTCATCGAACATCTTCCCCTGGTACCGGTGCTCATAGTAATCATGGATTTTTTGTCGGAAGTCAGCGGGCAGCTTGTGGAAGGACATGTACTGCTCTACTTGCTTGTACTGAGAGAAGAAAAAGCAGGATCAGTGTTTGCCCCAGAGACAGGTCCAGCTCAGTGACACCTAGCTTGGGGAGTCACCATCCTGTCTAGCCCAGCAACACCAAAAGCAAATGACGTGTTTTGTTTTGAGGTAGGGTTTCATGTAGCCCAGGCTGGCCTCAAACTTGCTAGCTAGGCAAGGATAACCTTGAACTGATCGTCTTGCCTTTGCCTCTCAAGTGCTCTCAAGCAGCTGTGGTTGGTGCTGGCACACCAGGTTTAGGGCAATGGGACGGGACTTGGGTCACAGAGCGCCTGCCCAGGCTATCACGCTTTGTTTAGTTGTGTGCTGTGATGAGATGACAGCCTGAGACGTCATGTACAGTTAGCAGATATATTTATGTTTAAACCTGAGTCTAAGCCCGCATGGAGCCTTTAACCCTATCACTAGGTAGGAGGCAGGAGTTCAAGGTCATCCTCTGCTGCAGAGTGAGTCTGAGGCCAGCCTGGGCTATGTGTTACCATGTCTCTCAAAATGTCTATTTTGTGGGCACCTTAGGGTGTCTGGCTCATATTTCATCTATAGTGTGAACATCAGTATGCATGCTCACTTCCATCTGAAGCATTGCCCTGGGACCTGAGGAACAACAGAGTCAGCCCCTCCCTAGCAGAGCTGGGGCGTGGGTGTGCCAGGCTGTCCCCAGCACAGTACCCTAGGGCTGCCCCAGCCCCATTTCTAAGCCACAGCTGCCCTTATCTCAGCAGACCCCGTGACGGCGGGTGGGTGGCAGCACCAGCTCATGTTTGGGTGCTAGACTGAGGCTTCCAGACGCGGGCATCTGGCACAGAGCCTGGCTGACCCGGCTGGCACTGTAGGGGGTGGGGAACTGAGACCCATTACAGAGAGGGAGGGTGCAGGTGGCTGAAGACAAGGCTCCTGTCCTTTTGGCTGCCAGATGCCCCAAAGCAGCTGCCCCTAGCAGCAGCCTGGAGGATGCACTCTGTGCAGAGGACAGATGGAAACGACTGATAATTCTACTTTCTCCAAAGGTTCATCCTGCTGCCCAGCCACCCCCATGTCACTGACACCCCAGATGCTCAGAACCAGGCCCCAGGAACTGATCTTATTGGTTCTGAACCCCATGGGCTTCTGTCCCCTCACCTCATTTACCCCAATCCGGGTCCTTTCTTTGACCCTGTCCTGAGCACTAAGAGGAGATGTTAGAACTAGGATCGCTGCCCCCCAACCCCGGACCCAGGGAAAGCCTCCCCAGCCTGACCTTCTCCTGGTATTGGCGCCGTGATGAATCCAGCGACTGGATAAGTGCAGTGGCATGTCCAATGAACATGGCATAGCAGGTGGCCCCCACGATCATGCTGAGCATGGTCAGCCAGATGTCTGTCATGCTCTCAGGTGCCTGCCGCCCATACCCGATGCACAGCATGTGGCTCATGGCCTTGAAGAGCGCGAAGGAGTACAGCTCACTCCATGAGTGGTTCTGCAAAGTGAGCAGACGTGGTTGGGGGAGCCCCTGAACCCACCTGCCCACCCTCCTGCCTGCGGGCACTTGAGGGGGTGAGCTCCCCATGATCAAGGATAACTAAGGCAGGCCCAGGCAAAGGACATGGGCAGTCAGGCGTCTCGGGTCTCAGGGAGGTACTAGCAGGGACAGGCCTGACATCTCCTCTCACCTCATTTCTGGAGAAACTAAGCCACAAAAGGGCTACACTCTGGCCAAAGCAACTTCAAGGTCAAGAGTGCCAGTTTCAGAGCCCGGGAACACTGGAATAACACCGAGGGGCAAGGGGGGTTTGTTCCACTCCTAGATGTCCTCAGTTGACCCGGCCAGAAAAGGGGGGTCACTGGGCCCATCAGGAAATGGAACCGCTTGTGCAGGCAGCAGCTGGACAATGGGCTCCTCAGCCGGGGCAGCTGTGCCAGGCTCTTGGGAGGGGCATTTGTGGGTTCTCCCCACCCTGTTTTTGACTCCATTGATGCCTGACCGGAACTGCTCTCACACCTTCACAGTTCCGGGCATGAAACCTAAGAGCACGGGATGCTAGGCAGGTGCTCACTGAGCTGTCTCCCCTACCCTCCCTGGGGATTCTAGGCGGGGCTCCACCCTGACCACGCCCCCAGCCCCTCACTGGGGGACTCTACACGGGACTCCTCCCTCACCACACCCCTAGCCCCTCACTGGAGATTCTGGGCGGGGCTCCACCCTGAACATGCCCACAGGCCCTCACTGGGCATTTTAGGCAGAGTTCTGCCGAGCCACCCTCAGCCCTCTTACTTTCTATTTTGAGACAATCTTGCTCCTTTGCCCTTTGCTAGCCTTGAACTTGCTATCACCCTACATCTGCCTCCCTTAAAAGATGGCAGAGACTCCTACCTGGGCTTTACAGCCTCTTTTTAATTGTCTGTGATGCAGGTACTTCCTGCCATCCCAGCACTCTGGAGGTGGAGGCAAGATGATCACAAGTTCAAGGTGATCCTCAGCTACCTAGTGAGTTTGAGGCCAGTCTGGGCTACATGGGATGCTGATTACAAACGCTGGAGGGGCTGGAGAGATGGCTCAGCAGTGAAGAACATGGTTGTTCTTCTGAGGACCTGAGTCCGGTTGTTCTCAGAACTCACATGGCAGCTCACAGCCATTTGTAACTCTGGCCCCAGCAGACCTGATGCCCCTCTTCTGGCTTCTAAGGGCACAGCACTCATGTTCATCTACCCACACACGTATACAAAACTTAGAAAATATCAGTAAATAAATCTAGGGCTGGAGAGATGGCTCAGAGGTTAAGAGCACTGACTGTTTTTCCAGAGGTCCTGAGTTCGATTCCCAGCATCCACATGTTGGCTCACAACCATCTATAATGACATCTGGTATCCTCTTCTGTACACTGTATACATAATAAATAAAAAAAATCTTAAAAAAAAAAAAAAGAGCACTGGCTGTTCTTTCAGAGGATCCAGGTTCCAGTCCCAGCAACCACATGGCAGCTCACAACTGTCTGTAGCTCCAGTTCCAGGAATCTGACACCTTCATACAATAAATAAACCTACTATGAACTCTTTTTAAACAAACAGGTAAGGGGAGGCTGGAGAGAAGGCTCAGCTGTTAAGAGCACTTATTGCTCTTCAAGCAGACAAGACACCCTGAGTTCAGTGCTCAGAACCCACATCCATAACTCCAGTTCCAGGAAATCTAACACTCTCTTCCTCCACGGGTGCACATACATACATACATGAAGACAAATAAACACATAAAATGAAATAAGTCTAAAATAAACACTTAAAAAAACAAAACATTTTGGAGTGTGGGGGAATTTCGAGACAGCGTTTCCTTGTGTTGCCCTGGCAATCTCTATAGGTCAGGCTGGCCTCAACCTCACAGGGATCTGCCTGCCGCTGCCATGCTAGCATTAAAGGCATGGGCCACCATAGCCGACTAGGTAAAACACTTTTTAGAGATCGTTGAGAATTAAGTGTGTCTGTGACACTGAAACATGGCTGCCGATCTGCCTCTAGAGGTGCCTAGGGACACTGGCAGGTATTGGGCACAGAGGCAAGTGTGCAGAAGACCCTCTGCTTTTGGGGGTCACCGAGGGATGCTTGTGGGCATTGGCTATCACAGCAGGTGGGAGCTGCAGTGTCCTGTGATGTGAGGCCGCCCCGCCAGGGGGTGATGTGGGGCATGGGCTGCAAAGGGCAGCACTCACCACCATGTTGTTGATGGACACCCAGCAGTCGCTGGGGAAGTCTTGCAGCATGGGCACCAGGAACTGCAGGCAGCCATCCCAGTGACAGAGCAGGAGCATCATGCTGATCAGGTTACAGATGCGCATTACTGCACTTGCCAGGTCGTACGTCATGTGGAAAATCTGAGAAGGGGTGTGACCATGAGAGTCCCAGGCCCTCTTCACTTCCGATCCTCTACCTCACATCCTGCTTGCTGAATCCTGCAACCCCTAGGTTAGTGAAATTCTCTGTACCCTTCCCCAACCATTTTTGTTCTGAATTCCACCCAGCTTCCTTCACCCATGACCCCTCCAGAAAGTCCTGCTCCATCCTACCCCAGATCCGTTCCCACCTGCCAGTCCCTCTAAGTTCCTCCCAGTGGCCACGGGGGGGGGGGGGGCAGAAATGGTCAGAGTCAGGGATCTAGAGTTTGGGAGTTGGGTAACTTGGGTTAGTCTGAGCCTCTTCCCCCATCTTACAGGGCACAGCTAACAAAATGGCAAAGCTGTCTTAAGATCCCCCCAAAGTCCAGTGTCCTTAAGGTTCTGGCCCTATGACTCCATGAGGGAGGAGGCTCTAAGGGGGTCCCCAAGACTGTCTGTCCTCTGGTCCTGATCCTGAACCTATAACCACAATGTGAGATGCTGCTTGCCTTCCATCCTCCCTCTAACAATGCCCCCCCAACCCTGCTAATCTCCCTGTGATTCAACCCTGGGCTTTCCACTGTAGGCAAACCTTGCTTCCCTTAAGGGTCCAACGGTAAGAGTCCAGTGTCCTTGGCAGCTCCGCCCTGCAGCCTTGTTCTGCCCCTGATGGGACTCAAGGCCCTACCCTATGGCTTTTACTCTGCCATCTTCCTTCTCCATAGAGGTCTGGTTCCTCAGCGTTGGCCACACCCACCAACCCAAGGCTCTGCACTCTCAGGATTGGCATCCATGTGGGCCCCACATCCACAGCTCTGGCCTCACCTAAGCTGAGGTGCTCTTCTGGCAACTTTGACCCAGCTACACCTCAAAGCCCCAGCCCTGTACCCCTGGTCTGTTCCTGTGACTCCTGTCCCTGGCCAAGACCCTGTGCCCACAGTACTGGTGTCCATGTCTCTCACATGAGCACCCTAAAGCTATGGCCACACCCATACCAAGGTCCCATCCTCAAGGACTGGCTCTACCCACAGAATAGACCCCCAAGACCCTCACACCTAAAGACTAAGACTTAGTCTCCAACACCCCTGCATCCTTTGCTCTGTCCATAGTCGAAACCTCACCCACGCCCCAAACCCTTGGACTCCACATCTCGGGTGGCCCTGGCTTCAATTACAGCCTGCCCCAGTCCTGCCTGCCGAAGACCATGTCGCTGGGGTTCGGCCCACACCTGGTCCTCTCCCGGACCCTCACCTCTTCCCACTGGTGGATGTAGCGAATGAGCCGCGATAGCCGCAGCAGCCGCAGCAGGCTGAGGATCTTGGTGAAGCGCACGATGCGCAATGCGCGCGCAGTCTTGTAGACCTCAGAGTCGATGCCTTTCTCCACGATGAGGAAGATGTAGTCCACCGGGATGGACGACACGAAGTCTACCACGAACCATGTGCGCAGGTACTTTTTCTTTATCTTCTCGGGGTCCAGGATGATCTCCGTGTTGTCCTCTATCACGATGCCGGTCCGGAAGTTCAGCACCAAGTCCATGAGGAAAAACGTGTCCGAGACCACGTTGAAGACGATCCACGGCGCGGTGGTCTCGTCCTTGAAGAAAGTGATGCCCACTGGGATGATGATGAGATTTCCCACCATGAACAACAGCATGGTGAAGTCCCAGTAGAACCTGGGGACAGGCAGGATGCTCACACCTCCCAGCCTCGGCCTCGGCAGGCATGCCCTCTTCCCAAACCCAGGGTACTTTCAGAGACCCCAATCTCTGGGATCCTAACTCTGAGGTGGGTCTCAGAACCCCAACCTCAATGTGATCTTTGGGACTCCAACCCTAAGGTGGTCTTTGTCAAACTAATGCAGTCTCTGTGATCCCAATCCAAGGTTCTCTCTCTCTCTCTCTCTCTCTCCCCCTCCCCCTCTCTCCAGGACTGCAATCCTAGGGTGGTCCCCAGGAGCCCAGATCACAACGCAGCCTCCAGGACTCCAGACCTTGCTGAAGGACTGGACTTCCTCAAAGAGGCTTCCTGACCCCAGGCAGCCAGGGTCCCTCTCTCTGGCCCACTCTGACCTTGCTGTGAAGATACCTCCAAACCGCAGAGAAGGCTCAAAATAGATTAAACACTTCACATGACCAAAGAGGGACAATGTGCCTGGCACAAATCTGGCCTTCAAAAAGGATGGGAGCTGGTAGGTGGCACACCGCTGGGCATGGCTGGAGGCTAAGAGTTGGGTAGGTGTACAGGGTAAGGGCTTCTACAGCTACTCTCTTCTCCGCCCAGAGCTGCAAAGCCCACACCATAGTGAGGCCACAGCTTGCAAGATACAGCTGGTCACCTCAGGAAACACCTTGGAGAGCTAGCTAGGTATGGTGGGCACAGCCGTCATTCCAGGACATGAGAGAAAACGGGAGTTCTAGAAACAGGCCAGGTGTGGGGGTGCACACCTATAATTTCAACACTCAGGAGGCAGAGGCAGGGGGATCTCTGTGAGTTCCAGGCTAGCTAGGGCTACAGAGTGAGACCCTGTCTGCAAAAAAACAACCAAAAATGGAGAGGAGGAGTCTCTTTAAACCTAGACAGTGTCAGTGCCCTGGGGTCCCTGGAGGTCTGTCACTACTCCCTGGAGCTTCCCAGAGGCACAGAGCCCAATGTTTCTAGAGCACACAGGCTGAGGCAACTGGCCCGAATCAGCTCAAAGGAGTGACGTGTGTCAGGGGTGTGGTGTCTGGAGCCTGTCTCAGTGCTTGGCTGTGAGCTGGCTCCTTCAGCTGGCCCGCACCTCACAGGCACAGTTATAAACACCGTGCCCAGCGGGTGACCAGCAGGCACTCCACTTCAGAGAAGGGAGCTCAAGGAAACAGTCCAAAAGAGAGAAAAAGATTAAAAAGGATTTTTACTGGGGCATTCTCAGCATCACAGACCGTGAGAGCCACGGTGCCTCTCAACACAGCCTTGTGCTGGCATCTGCCACGCATGAGTGACCTTGGGCAAGCTTCTCTGCTCCGAGGGAACCTAGGTCTCTTCTCTCCTCAGCCCAGATGTGGTGAAGCCCTTTTGGGAAGAATTTTGGGGTTTATTCATGTGTGATACCCCTCACAAGCCCTCTTGGTGGAGACACGACCTCTGGAGCTGAGGAATAACATCATCTGGTGGTGGACAGAGATCTATCAGACCTCAAGAGCAAAGCAAAAATAACCCAATATTTAAAGATTTTTCTTTTTAAATGATGTGCATGTTTGTATGTCTGGGGCGGGGGTGGGGATGTGGAAGGGATGGAGACGGGTCCTGTGCATATGAGTGCAGAGCATGAGGGGACCAGAGAGTGTGCCTGATTCCTCAGGAGCTGGAGCTATAGGAGGCTGTGAGCCAACCCACAGAGTGTAAGGAATGAAACCCACTTCTCTTCACAAGCACTGTGGGCTACCTCTCAGCCATAAATAACTGCTTTAAATTTGGGCATGGATCTGGACAGCATTGGTGGCTCAGACCATGATGACAGATCCTGTTCATCAATAGACAGAGACTCTGAACTGCTGTCCCCAGAATCTGTCATAAAGCTTAGCTCCAACTTCTCCCTTTCTGACTTGACGATGCCTCCTCTTTGGAGGAAGAGCCACAGAATAAAACAATTGAGAAAGAACAACCAGAGTCAACAGAGACTAGAAACCACTAGGGCAACCTAGAAACCGCCACTGGTGGGCACAGTGACCATCCTGATGGTGGAGCGCTGGAAACAGCTATGGGTGGGCCGAGAAACCACCAGGGGGACCTAGAAACTTCTCGGGAGGCTTTCCATGGTGATGGGAAGGACCCAAACTGCCTGAAGAGCCACAGCAGGCGCCTCTTTCTCTTTCTAGGCTGCAGTCACACACATACTTCTCTCCCCTTCCTGGGGTGGTCGGGGCCAGGCATACGTCCCACTGACGTCCAGTGACTGCCCAGTGGGAAACGGGGCCCAGGATTGAGACTGTCCTCTGTCCCCAGCCACTCTGTTCAGAAGCCTCCCTCAGCAACTGCATCTCCAGGTCACACAGTGTGGCCTGCTTTCCCCTAGGGACAGAGAAGGCCAAACAGAACAGGTGGTGGCTATCCCAGTGGCCTGGTAGGGTGGGGCCCCCCTGCCCTAACCCGAGTATCCCCAGCCTCCACCCTCCCCAGTCTACCTGGTCCCCACAGATGAAGTCAGAAACAGGCCAGGAGGGGACTCCGGAGGTCCCTGCCCCCACCCCCACCTCACCAGCCCCAACCATGACATCTAGTTTAAGGAGCCAGGACCTGAGATGGCAGGTTGCCCAGATACAGTCCAGACTTCTCTTTCAGTCTGTGCATCCTTGAGTAGTGCCCCCCCTTGCTTCTAGAAGGTTCCAGGCCTTCTCTACCTCATCCTCCTCAGGGACCTTGGAGACCTCTGGGCACAGGTCAATCCTCTAACAGGTGTACGCCTTGTCATCCCAACAACACTCAGGAAGTCAAGGCAGGAGCATCAGAGGCATCAGAGTCCAAAGACATCCTTAACTACATAGTGAGCTTGATGCCAAGCTAGGCTACATGATACCGTCTCAGACAACAACAATAAATTCCTGAATAAACGAGTCCTGATGACTGCCTAATACTCTCATGACCGTGCTATGGCTCCCAGCTCAGGGGTCAGAGGGCAGATCCGCTGGGAGACAAGAGAAAGCATCTCTCTTGCTTACTCTCAGCCAGAACCCTTTCCTATCCAAAGATGGATTCTGGTTGTTGACACCAAATGAACTCTGTTCTCCCTCAGCTGCCCAGCCATTCTCAGCTCCAGCAGGGAAACTGAGGCCCCTTCCAGTCAGTTACAGTTAAGCACTGCTGGGCTGGGCCACAGCCCCCCAAGGGGACAGTTAGGATCCAAAGGGCTGCTGCTCACTGGGCCCTCAAAGCCAAGGTCAGACCTCTGTGGACCAGCTACAGCTTCCCAGGCAGATCGGTGTAGGATCACAGATCCAAGCAAAGCTGGAGGGATTAGAGGCCGGAGGTTGGGGATTACGGGCCAGGCTCAGACAGAGGATGAAGGTCTGAGGCCACTGAGTCCCCAGAGCAGGCGTCAGGATTAGGGCTGGAAACCCCAGTGGGAAGACAGCTGGAGCGGCAGGTGGGGCAATGGCCAGTCGTATGGGAAGCACCAGGAACAGTGGCCAGGGACCAGGGCTATCTACTCATAGCCACACACAGGCTGCTGTGTCAAGAAGGATTGTGCTGGCTGCCAGGGTGTGAGGGATGGCATTGAAGGGCTGACGTTATGGGGGAGAGGTGGTGCCTGGGCAGTCAGGATGGCTAGTACAAAGTCCCTGAGGCCACCATGGGGCTTCCCTGGTGGAGGCAGAGTAACTGGAAACAATGGAATCTGCAAAGGGGATGAGAGATCCCGACCTGGAGACTACAATCTGCTACACTCAACTCAGCAATGATGTCAGGGTGGCTAGTGGGGCTGGGGACCATCTGATGCTGTGCCAGGCCAAGGAAAACTTCCCCAAGTGATAGCCGTGGGGTACAGGAAGAGGGAGCAATCCCTCCCCAGAGTTCTTTCACAACACTGGGACTTTCAGGGTCCCAACACTCCCATCTGGGAGGAAGGATAATGCGATTTGTCCTAGGACCTTGATACAGGACCCATTTCCAGGGATTTACATGCAGGAAGCAGCATCCTGACCTCACACTGACCCCTGGCCATCTAGTGGGGGTGGGGATGTGGCTGGCTCCGAAGCAGTCTACGGGTCTGGAGTGGGTCTAAGGGCTTCTGGCTTCTGGGGCTCTTTGGCTCTCTCCTCTTTCTTCCCGAGGTATCAAATCCAGCCTGAGCATGTGCATCCACACCCAGAACACCTTCCCCAAGTCCCCTCAAATCTGCTTCTTCATAAAAACTTCTAGAACCTTCTCAGGACTAGGGTTGATGCTCATAAGAACCAGGTAAAACCGGGTGATGTGGGAACTGCCTGTGAACACAGTACCTGGAAGGATGAACCAGGGGGATCTGCTAGGAGTGGGAGACAGCCTGACATACAGAATGAGATCTCAAATGGAGATGTCTGTCTCCCAGCGTCACAATTTCAGAAACACAGAAGCTGGGCTTGGTGGCACATTCCTGTCATCCCAGCACTAAGGGGTCAGAAGTTCAAGGTCATTCTCAGCTACATTTTAAAGAAAAAAGTGGGGGCAGTGAGACAGCTCACAGGATAAAAGCCACAGCCGCCGGGGCTGGAGAGATGGCTCAGCGGTTAAGAGCACTGACTGTTCTTCCAGAGGTCCTGAGTTCAATTCCCAGCATCCACATGGCAGCTAACAACTGTGTGTAATTCCAAGATCTGACACCCTTACACAGTTATACATGCAGGCAAAACACCAATTCACATAAAATAAATATTAAAACCTAACAAACTTAATTAGATCCCCAGGGACCACATGACGGAAGAAAAGCAGCAGACCTCCACAAGCTGTCCCTCCGAATAACACACAGACACCATGGTGCGCACACACACAATGCATAAATGTAGTAAGAACTGAAATAGTAATCATGTTTAGCTGCCTGGGCACAGCTTGGACAAACTTTGGTTTAAAAAAAAAAAAAAAGAAGATCCTTCTAGAGATCATCAGACACCTGCCCCCTTCTCATACCACAACCGCCTCACATCTTGGGAAATCAAGGCAGAGAAGCCTAAAGTGGTCCCTAGGCACCCTGCAGTCATAGAGGATTCTGGGATGGATTCTGGTAAGAACTTGGCTCCCCTAGGTCCCTGTGGACTGCCGGGTGCAGGCAACTGGTGCCCAAGGGCCCTGATATGCCACAGCCCTGCCTCCCTCCATGCCTCAGTGGAGAGAACCAGTTTCCAGTCATCAATCAATAAAGTCCCATCCAGATCACAGGCCTTCCAGCCAAGTCACAGGACAGAGCCACTGGGGAACCAAGTCAGAGCCATAGAGGGAGAGGCTCAGCTCCTGGATAGAGACAGGAGGCCCCCACCCACCACTCTGCATAAAGATTTTAATGATATACACTATACATATTTCCCATCAGCCCACTGTCATTGCTGTGCTTTTTCTTCTTCCAGGCTTGGGGCGGGATCTTCCTTTCCTTCGTTGTTAAATCAATATAGCTGGGCCTAGTGGTGCACCCTGTCATCTCAGGAAACTGAGGCAAGAGGACGTTAAGTTCAAGGCTACTGAACAAGGTAATGAAATCCTGTCTCAGGACAGAAAGGAGAAAGTGAGCTAAGGGTAGGCAGGGTCTACCACCCAGGGAAGACCAATCAATCAATCAATCAATCTATTTATCATCAATCAACACTTATCTGGTGCTTCCAACAACCCTATAGCCCCAAGAGGCTCTGGAGACCTGTCCTGGTCAACACTGAACTAGAAGGTTCTAGAAAGGGCACAAGACCTCAGACATGAAAGGTGGGTGGCTTCATGAAACAGCTCTGAAATGTAATGGGCACACTGACTCCTTTAGCCCCAGCTACAGTCTCTGTTCCTTTCTGTGCTTTGCTCATCCCCTGCTTTACAGTCTGGCTGTCCAGGCAAGACCTGTGGGCCTATCAGGGCCTAAAGCATTCACAACATGCACAGGGTCTCCCTGGCATCTGTACCCACAGGGCCTCAAGGACAAGGGCTCAGTCTCTTCTCCCAGCCTCCCCTCCCCAAGCACCAGCCACATGTTACCACTGCAACTAAGAACCCAGGCCTAAGGCTGACCTATGTCCCAGACCTGTACCCTGGACATGAGGTGATGCTGGGCTGGAGTGAGTAATCCCCACAGCCTGCTCCCCCTGATGCCTTTCTCTGACTGGCTGGCACTGGACTCCATTCATGATGGCCAACCAGGAAGTCTTGGCAAGCGCATCCTCTCTTGTGCTATTTCACAGGTGGGAATACAGCAAGCTCTCAGGGTCCAATTCTCAAGAGCCTGGAAGTCTGTGGAGCAATGCTGAGTATGGCACTCAGGCTAGCAAACGCAGGAACAACTCCTGGTGGCCCAGAATGTGCCCCCCCCCCTTCCCCAAACCCAGGTTCCTGGTAAAGGTGGCATTCTGATCTCAGAGAGGTTGTTCCTGGGTCTCTGTTTGCTCAATTATCAAGCACTAGGGTAAGGAGAAATGACAGAAAGGGAGCATCCCCACTGAACCATTCTTGTTCAAGAGTCAATGTCTCAGGAGACTCAGGCCTTGGGGAGAAAAGAGGACCAGAGGCCAGAACGGCAGGAGCAGCACCAGGTTCCAGAGCTGTCCGTGGTCCTGAAACTTCAGGCTACAGTTTTCCAGGATAGTGGAACGCCCTGTCCACAAATCTGCATCCCAACTGTCACCAAAGACAATCTCCTGCATTCCCTGCACGCAGCTCTCTCTACGGCCCGCGGGTGTACACCCACCCCGGACACACACGCGCGCATACAGACAGCATCCTAACAGGTACTTCTAGAGACCCACCAGTCACACCTCTAGTGACACGCCTCCTCTTGATCAGCGGGCACACGCCCCCCAGGACCCCTGAAGACATCACATCATAAGCTCCAGCGGGAAAGGAGAAACACAGGTCGGGGCCCTGTGACAGTGCCTGCTGCTTGCTGCACGCAGCAGCCAACTCAGGCCACGTCCATATCCTCGCACCCAGAATGTGTGGGGACTCGGAAGGCGCCCGCGCCAGGCGCAAGTGGACACCGTGGGAACACGCGGCGTCTGCTTGATAACCCCTTCCCCGCAGCCTCTGGGGCGCGTCCTTCCCATGCGCCCGTCCCTCCTCCCTCCTCTTCCTTCCTCCTCTTCCTTCCTCCTCTTCCTTCCTCTCTTCTTTTCTTCCTTTTTCCTTTCTATCCATCCTTCCATCCCCGCTCCTGCTCCGCGGCCTTCGGGCGCCCACGTTCCCCTCTATTCGTCCTCTCCGCCCCTGTGCGCTCAGACCCTGGCCCTGCGGCCGCCGCGCGCCCATCGCAACGAGGGCGCGCGGGAGGGGGCGCGCCAGGGACCCCCCTCAACCCAGGCCTCTAAAAGGGTGGAGCCTCTGCAAACCAGAGTCCCTCGGGGGCGGGTCCGGGGCGCGCCCGAGGTCACCGTGAAGGGACTCCCCGCACCCCCGGCCCTGTGCCCCGAACTGCCATCACCCGGAGGTCACCATCCGGGACGCGGCGCCCCGCCCTCTCCCGGGCGCGCCAAGGACGGGCCCCTCCCGGAGGCGGCACCTGAAGTCGCTGTAAGGGTGGATGATCCAGGCCCCCGCCGACTTCACACGCTCTTGCTCGCGCTCCACGGCCTTCTGGCTGCCGAACATCCGCAGGGAGAACTTGTTGACGCCGGGCTGCAGGAGCGCCCCGAATTGGCGCTGCAGGAAGCTGGCCTGGCTGCCGCGCGGCTCGCCCGCCGGGCCCGCCTCCTCGCTGCCCGCCTCTTCGGCCGCCGCGGGCCCCGAGGCCGCCCCGCGACATGAGAACGACACCTTGGGGCCGCGCGCGGGGCCCTCGGGGCTGCACTGCGGCTCCCCGCGCCCGCACTCGCCATTCGCGCCGCCCTTGGCCGCGCTGGGGTTGCAGAAACTGTCGCGGCTGCAGAGCCCGGAGCGCGGGCCGGGTTCGTCCACCGGCTCCGGGAGTGAGGGGGTCGAGGGGTTCGGGGGTGGCGCGGGCGGTGGCTGAGGCTGAGGGGGCGCGGGCGGCGGCGGCGGTGGCGGCGGCCCCGGAGCGGGGGTCGCGCCCGGACTATCGCCGGGCCGCCCGCCGCCCCCGCGCGCATCCATGGCGAGGCGGCGCCGGGCAGTGCGGAGCGGAGCGGCCGCCGCCGCCGCCGGCCGAGCCCGAGGGAGGGCGGAGTTGGGGGCGGAGCTTCTGCTCGCGGGGGAGGGGCGGGGGCGGGAGCCCCGCCTCCACTTGAGCTACCCCCACTCCCACACAGGGATGGATGAGGGAAACTGAGGCTGGGGTCAGCAGGCAGGCTCAAGGTCAGTCAGCCCCCCTGAGACCTTGGAAGTGCGCTCAGGCTTAGTTCCCCAGGGGAAACTGAGGCCAAGGACGCTCCCAAGGTCACCGAGCACAACCCGCCAGCCCCTGCCTCTGTGCTCTGGAGATGCAGACCAGGCCCTGGTCTGCTCTGGGGCTCCCTCCGCGGTCCCGAGGACACTGCGGGCGGGGCAACCGCTGACGCTAAGCCAGCGGGTGCCAACCCCTTTTTCAGCTCAAGGTGCCAGATTCCATAATAAAAGTGTGCTCCCAGAGGCCACCCGATCCCTGGCTCTGTTGCTTTCACCCTCTTCACTACAGAAACTACGGCTATGTGTGGGAAGGACGGAGAGCATTCTGGGATCTCCAAGCCCTGCTTGTGGGGAAACCGAGGCACAGTCGGGCAACCAAAGCATAGTAGGTAGAACCTCCTGTGGCTTCTACCAAAAGGTGCCCTTTGGCGGAGTGAGGGCTCCCAGATATGGAGATCCCTAGGGGTCTTTAGGGGATTTAGGCTCAACTCTGGCCCCTCCTCCACCCCCCACGGAGCCCCTCTCCATCCCCTTGACTCAGACCTCAGCTACATTCTACCCTCCACCTTAGCTCTGGGAGAAATTGGCTCCTGAGGGAGGGGGTGTCCTAAGTTGTGGCCTGGAGCTATGTGCCTGTCAGGTGACACCAGATCTGGTTCTAGATGCCCACCCAGCTTCACAGTGTGGGGAGGATTTTATGGCGGGAGGGTAGCAATACCGGGGAAGGATAGATGGAAATTGGTGGGAAGACAGTTCTTATGCAGCTGACTTCTTGTGTCCCCTCTGGGCGCCTTAGATTCTTCTGCACCCCCCACCCTGTTTCCCTTGACTCATCGAAGTTCAGCCAAAAATGCCCTGACCCTTAGACTCTCCTGGATGCTTCTGGGTTTTCTCCAGACCCCCTTAGATCTTTCTGACCCTTCCGAGGTTCCCCTGACCCCTCTGGCTCTTCATGGGTTCTCAAGGTCCTTTTAGCCTTCACCATTTCTGACCTGAATGTCACAGGATGAAGATCTGACCAGTGCCTGTTCACAGTAGGTGTTCAGTGGTGTCAGGGGTGTGCCCTGCCAGCTGCATGTCCTCATCTGACACAATGGGCTACCCTGACCCTGGGGATTCCAGAGACGCCCCTGCCACCCCTCTGGCCTACACTTTTGAACATCAGAGTTGACAGTGCCAGGCTGTGGCCCGCCCCAGGGCACATGCCTGTTCCAGATGAAGGGGGATCTTTTATGTTCACCCTGGGAAGATGTCAGCCGGGCAGGTCGCCAGAGCTCCAGGGCTTGTGGCTGAATGCAGGGGAGGAAGCAGCCCTGCTGCAGGCTGTCAGAGGGACCTGCTGGGAGACTGGTCTGCCAGCCCAGGGCTCCCAGAGGATGCTAGGACTCAGGGGTCTTGGCTTGTGCTTGTACTTGGGGGTCTTGTTGATGCTCTGCTGTGGGCCAGGTGTCTGTAATGAGTGGGAACTGGACCTGGCTGCCGGCTCTCCCGACACCCATTCTCACAGCTGCCTCAGTATTTTTGTAATCTTCAATAGTACCTGGCTCAGGGCTGCAGTCTCAGACGGGCTGTGCGCATAAGCCAGAGGTCAATCTTGGGTGCCGTTCCTCAGGAGCTGCCCTTATTTATCTATCTACTTTTTAAGAAAAGATATATTTATCTTATTTTATGTGCATATGTATGTACACCACATGCAAGCACAATCCTTAGTGGAGCCAGAAGATGGTGCTGGATGTCCTGGATTGGAACTAGGAACTGTTTACCATCATATGAATACTGGGAACCAAATCCAGGATCCCCTGTAGAGCAATAAGTGCTCTGGCCTTCCTCACTCTAGCATGTTTACAATTTGTTTCATGCCAGATATAGTGGCCCCTGCCTTTAATCCCAGCCCGAGAGGCAGAGGCAAGCACATCTCTGAGTATGAGACCAGCCTGATCTGTATAGTGAACTGGAGACCCTGGTAATCAACCAATGGCTGAGTGTAGCTGAGCACACCTTTAATTTCAGCTCAGCCCTGCAAATCCCCCAACACACACACACACACACACACACACACACACACACACACACACACACAATCTCATCACTGCTGGAAAAACAAATTGATGATCCTAGAAATTAAATCATTTGCTCCAAGGGTCCCCTTTAGTCTTTGCTGATCTCTCTCACTCCAAATCCCTCTGCCCACCCTCCCAACACTAACCAGTCATTTCCTATTCAGGACCCCCTCTGGTGTTTAGAATGGAGAGAAAACTAGGCCAGGGGGTGGAGCGGGGGCGGAGTGGGGGGGTGGGGGGTGGGATGGACCAGTGGAGAAGCTGGCTGAAGTTGGATTCCTTGGTTGGCGGGATCTGGACTGTGGGTTTCTGACATGAAGGGTAAGGCTCAAGAAAGGAGTTGAGGAGTTGGCAGGGTCTGGAGAGATGGCTCAGAGGTTAAGAGCACTGATGGTTCTTCCAGAGGTCCTGAGTTCAATTCCCAGCAACCACATGGTGGCTCACAACCATCTGTAATGACGTCTGGTACTGAATATATAAATTTAACAAAAAGGGGGGGGGATTGGCTCCTTGGGTTCGAATCCGCACACAGCCTGGGTGATGTTTCCTATTATCTGCACGTTAAGTGGGGTGGGGTGGGAGGCTCTGTACCTTCTGTCTACATACAGTACTCTATATGTAGCCGAGGGTGACCTTGAATTCCTCATCCTCTGGACCCCACTTTTGGTGTGCTGCCACAGCAGCCCATAGTTCACTTACAGCTTGCCAAGGTGTTCCTCCTGCAGGCCCCAGTGGGGTTCCTAGTGAACCCCTCTCTGATCGACTTTACAAATTAAGTCTTTGCAAACTTCAGCTCTGCCACCCTGCTTGGTTCCTCCTGCTGCTCCTTCCCCAGGCCTTGGGATCCTCCAGTCTCAGGATGGAGGGAGGGGTCCAGGCAGAACCACCTGGTCCCAGTGCTCACCAGCATACCATCCTTATGGGCTAGGATTGGGTAGATAAGGTGAATCAGGCACTGGAGAGGGCTTGACAACCCTGTCTGCCTGGTGAAAAGTGAGCCGCCAGCTGCTGGGTCCCTGTGGGGCCCAGCTCTATCAACTGGCCTTTGTTGTATCAAGGCCCTGGGCACATTCTCTGCCTACCAGCTGGGGGCTGGGATTCCTGAGACCCTGTGATTCCCAGAGAGGATCCCAGAGGACAGCTCCAGGTTGTTTAAAGATTATCATCTTATCTCTGGAACTGAGCAGGCTTCAGGACAGGGGTGAGCATTTACTCCTGTACTATTCTAGGCTGAGGAGCACACAGCCAATACTAAGCTTTGGTTGTATGGACAAGACCTTGGATCATGTGGTATGTCCCTGAGTACTGCCCTGGAGGTGAGCCCTCAGTAGGCCCCACTTCCTAACCCCTCACCTTGCGGTCTTTTCTAGAAAGACTGACAGGCTTAGAGCCTTAGTGACAGTCTTGGAGCCCTAGGGGGAACAGAGCATGAGGGTTGGGGCTGCACGCACCAGTTGTGTGTGGGAAGTGGTTTATGAACAGAACCCTAAGTATACCACAGGCAGGCAGTTCCACCCAGGCCCATGTGGATATTTGTGCAGGCAGGATAGACTGTCTGTCTTGGGGAGGTAGTATCCTATTCTCCTAAGAGATCCACAAGGAGGGGTCCACAGCAGGTATTCCTGTTTGGTTCTGGGAACACAGATCATTTATCAGTGGACAAATGCAGCGCCCTCTGGTGGCTGGAAGGAGAAATGGGAACTGCGTTTCCCATCTTACCTGTGGTCTCCTAATAGCCTGACAATCCCGACCTCCACCACTCTGGGATGTACTCTGCTGGTACCAAGGCTGACTGCAGGGCCCCATCTCTCTTGAGCCAAACTATTCAGTAACACCTCACATACACACCTGTCATGCATGATTCCTGCCCAAATTTAAAGTGCGAAACCCAGTTTGGCTCAAAGCTGCCTGTCCATCTCCCACAACCCAGCATACTTCCTGGAAGGTGGGTGTCCAACAGCTGGACCAGTATTAGGCTAGAGGGCAGCATGGGTCAACAGTGCCCTCAAGAGGCCAGCTGTTCTGACACCCTAGGGCAGCATGGTTCTCAACCTCTCTGGGTGTTAAAGGGCCCTTTCACAGGGTTGGCATATCAGATATCCACGTTACAATTCCTAACAGTAGCAAAGTCAGTTATGATGCAGCAGTGGAAACAATTTTATGGTTGGAGGTCACAACACACTGAAGGGTCAGTCGGTCGGTCACATTAGGAAGGTTGAGAACCACTGTCCAGGGACCACATCTTCCACTGTCTGCACCTGAAACCCTGACCAGCCACACCCCACCCCGTCTGTGATCTCAACACTAAAATGGGCTCTTGGAACCCCACACAGTGAACACACACACACACACATGGCGGGGTAGATCTTTATTTGTGGGGTCCCAGCCAGCCCAGCCATATTACCCATGGTGGGGATGGGCAGTTATACACAGGGGAGCAAGTGGTGGCTCCCCTCCGCCAAGAAGTCAGAGCTTACCCTGGCCCCTCCCTCAAGGTCAAGGACAAGACCCCACTCCCCACTAGACAGGGTGACACGCTTAAAAAGGGAAGGAAAAATCAAAAACAGAAACCCCTAAGGAATGGGTTCTCTGCATAGAAACCTTGTTTAGTTTAAACTAGAAACAGGGCTGCTGTGGGTGGCTCGCTTCTTCAAGGTGGGCTTTCTGCAAGGTGAGGCTGTCTGCACCCGGGTTGGGACAGGGGGTTGGGGTGGGTAGGCTCAGGTTGGGAGGATGGAGCAGGGCGTGGAGGCAGTCGCTGGGCTGATGTTAGGCGGCCCCCGCCCCGCCTGCTGCACCACTCAAGTGGCGTTCCTCTGGCGCACGTTCTGGTCCTTGTCGTTCATGGGATGCCCGCTGCCCTTCCTGAGGGTACAGAAAAGGCTTAGCAGTTCCGAGGGACACAGGACTGGCCTCACCCCGCCACAAGGACAGACTGTAATCTGGCCACTGTTCCAACAGCATCCACCCATCTCCCCTGAACCCACCAAGGCCCATAAAAAATGCTAGACACTCCCCTCCCCCATTTCTACAGAGCAGCAGCTCTCTAGAGCCCACAGTGAGCTGGACTTACAGAGGGGCAGCACCAGGGTCATCCTCTGAAGATGAGCAGCCACATGGAAGAGACAACAGGCAGGCGTCAGTAGCTAGCAAGGCTGTCAGCGGCAGTCCCTCCCTCAGTCAGGTTTGCTTGACCCTTGCCCCACACTGCCACCCTGAACCCCAGGCTCACCATGCAGTCTGCAGCTAGAGGCACCCACAGCCCCAAGCTCCACACAGCTGCTGCCTGAGCCCGGGGAGGAGGGTGAGCCATGAGGTATGCTTCCCCCAGGCTGACATACTGAGTGCTCCGCCCACTCACCCAGACCCAGGGATGCTCACCGTCCAGGGTCTGGTCTGGCTTCCGCCGCTTCTCATAAATGAAGATGATAGTGACCAGCACCAGGACCTCGGCCACGATGCCCAGGAAGGGCCAGAGGGCGGCCAGACGGCTTCTCACACGCAGTGTCATCCTCTCCTGGACAGTGCCCTGGGCGTTGGTGGCATTACACACGTAGGTACCGGCGTCACTATTTATGTCGAGGTTGCTGATGGTCAGCTCTGATCTCTCGGCTGTGGATATCACGACGTACTTGCTCTCAGAGCCATTGGTGATCAGCTGGAGAAAGGGAAGGGGGCTCTTGTCATTATCAGGAGGCCCACGACATCCCGCCATGGCCCCGTTCTGTGACACCTTCTCCACCACATCCTCCCCTGATCCCAGAGCCCATGGCCCCAGTCCAGCCCTCACCTGGTCCCCAGAGTCAGAGGTCTTAAACCAGGCCCACTCAGTGATTGGAGGGTGGGAGGAATCAGACTTGCAGACCAGTCTCACGTTCTCTCCCTCACTGGAATGCTCAGATTTCTTCCCAACCTTGATCCGTGGTGGCCCTGTGAGGACGAGGTAAGAGCCGTGTCCAAGCTTGCAGACTATCCCAGGCCATCCATCACACAGCCACCTCCCGGCTGCTCAGCTTACCCTCCACACGGATGCTGCTCCTGCCTGCGGGCTCAGGAAGGAAGATGCAGGAATACTCCCCGGAGCGGTCATCTTTGTCCACCCTGTAGGGGGCCAAAGGGTGAGGTGAGGAGCCCACAAGGTGTGGTGGCCACCTCCCCATGCAGATTCTGTGTGGACCACAGGGCACTGGCTTGTCATGCTACACAGCAAGGCCATGTGGCTAATGCAGAGCTATGTGGAGCCCCTGCGCGACTATGTGCATTTGGGGATGGCACCATGTGTCCCGAGAACGTGGACTCACGTGTAGTGCATCTGCAGGTCAGGCAGCGTGTCTTCCTGCAGTACTTTGCCACCTCTCATCCAGCGGTGGCCAATGATGTCAACGCTACTGCTGTTCAGAGAACAGGTAAGGTGTGTCTTGGAGCCGCTGTCATGGATGGAGGTCACAATGGTGCCCGCTAAGAGGCCACAGGGACAAAGAGTCAGCTCAGGGTCTCAAGGGCTCAGCTCCACAGCCTGCCCCTAGAGGGCTGCTTTTGGAACCACAGTGGCTGACGTCCCACTAGAAATCCATTGCCAAGGTAAGACACTCGGCTGCCCAAGTCCAGCCTGCTGCCTCTACAGCTGCGTTTTGGGGGAACACCAGAGCCAACTCCCTATACAGCAAAGCAGTGTGGGGGCTTCCCGTTTCCTTCTTTCAGAACCGGAAACTGAGCCCCCAGAAGGTTCTGCCGAGCCTGTTATCTGGCTAGACCCTCAGGCTTGCAGTAGGCAGTCAGTGGATACTTGGGCAGCAGACCCCACCCCAACCAGACAAACACACAGGGAGGCTGCAGTCAGGAGGGCAGGAGGACAGGGCGGAGCACCACACACTACAGGCCCAGGGTATGAGTGAGGACCCACCTGCCTGCACCTGGCAAGGCGACAAGGATGAGTGTCCAGCTCACCCTTGTCCCCAGGTAGGTCCCCTGGTGGAAGGAAGGGAAGAACAGCATCTGCTTCTACAAAGTGGGAACCAGGGTCAGTGGCACAGGGGGTGAACAGGAAACAAACACCCTGGCCACTCACGTTCAAGGACCACCACGCTCGCTTGGGCACGGACCCACTTGACCCTAGGTGGCCGGCTCAGGTGGTTTCGGTCAGGGTCACTGCTGGCCCGGCACTCGTAGGTGCCCGTGTCCTCTGCGGCGAGCCCATCCACAGACAGTGTGCTGACCGCATGCTGGCGGTAGGTGGCATGGATGTGAACGCGGTCCATCCAGGCGCCATCCCAGAGCTGGGAGCAGCTGTCGTTTGGATCGTTCCCTTCAAACCACCACTGGATCTCAGGGATGGGGCTGCCCACCGCCTCACAGTGCAGGACCACGCTGTCCCCCACCCACTGCTCCTGGGACAGTGGCGCCTTGAGGAAGCCAGCTATGGGAGAGGGTTAGCACCCATTACTACAAGGGAAGAGAACCACAGGGCCTGCCACATGGCCCGGGCCGGGGCAAACTCAATGAACTCTATCTCCTTTCTGCTTGTGGGGAAAAGTGGGACATCAGGTAAAAAAACAGAACAGCTGAGTCCGATGCTCAAGCCCCTCGTGGTAAAAGAAGGGGCTCTGTGCAACACACACACACACCAGAAATGTAATTTTAAAAAAGAGAAACCTAGCAAGAACAGCCAGCTGCTGTGGCTCACCTATAATTCCCCGACTTGGGAGAGTCAGTCGGCAGGAGTCCCAGGCCAGTACGGCGATGTGGTTAATAAAGTGTCTCCAGTGAAAAAGTGCCAGGGTTTCTCAGCGTTACCCAGGGCCCAGAACACTCACCCCTATAAGCATTACCCAGGGCCCAGAACACTCACACCTATAAGCATTACCCAGGGCCCAGAACACTCACACCTATAAGCATTACCCAGGGCCCAGAACACTCACACCTATAAGCATTACCCAGGGCCCAGAACACTCACACCTATAAGCATTACCCAGGGCCCAGAACACTCACACCTATAAGCATTACCCAGGGCCCAGAACACTCACACCTATAAGCCTGACTCAAACACATGTCCGGGAGAAGGCAGGTCCTTGCGTGCCCACACACAGCATGGATGTGTCTCAAAGTACTAGTGTACGGGCTTGGGCCCTGAGGCCCTGTATTGGGGGTGGGGACTAAGATAAGCACCTGCCATGTAGGTGTCCCCAAGGCTCCTGGGAAGGGGTGACACAGTTCGGAGCTTTGGTGGAGAAATGGCTTCCTAATAACCTACATTCCAGAGCTGAGATCGCCCAGACTGTCCCACCTGCAGCCCCGGGAAGTTAGGTGTGGTGAGGCAGGGCAGGAGAGGGAGGCCCAGCCTGTCCCTTCTCTTGCTTGGCGCCTTCCCTGCCCACTGCTCCAGGATGTCTGTATCCACTTCAACAAGACATCAGCAGGAAAGACAGGTCCCCCCAGGACCCAGCCAGGTTTCTGAAGAGACACTACGGGAACATCCACCTGGGGCATGCCTGCCAGGTCAAAGGGACCGGGCTGATATAGTCTCAGGGATGCAAGGTGCCCTGTGGTACTCCCTGGCATCTGCCTCGACCTCCCCACACAGTGCCTAGACACAGCTGGGTGTAGCCCCGTGGAAAGGTGCCATCTACACTACTTAGGGGTGACCAATAACCCTGATCCCAACCTCAGGAGCCTCTACAAGGGCCTTTGAGTCACGCTCGGAGTCTGGCCACGTGACCTGCAGCCCACAGCTTGGTCTAAAAACAGCGCCCTCCTCCCTGCCCACTCACTGGCGGGTGGGAGCAGGGCCAGACTGGGCCATGGGTAAACAAGTGAGCACCACAGGGCACAGGGAGGGAGCACTGCTCTGGAGGGCAGCCCATACCCAGCCTTGCCATCTCTCCCACAATGCAATTCTGCCACCTGAGTTATTAGGGTTAAGTCAGACCTGGGTGGCCACTGGGAAAGCAGATGCACTTCAAGCTGTGTGAAGCTGGGGTGTGGAGAGTTTACACCAGCCCGTAAGACACCCTAGTATCAAACCCCAGCCTCACACAACCAAGAAAACATAACAGGAATGCCCGTGCCACACAGGCCCTCTGAGTGTACCCCACACACACTGTTCAGTGGACAGTGAAAATGGCACATTGCTGGCTGACCTGAGCCCTGCCCCAGGTGTTTGGCTGTGGGGCTGTTCCCTGAAGGGCTGGGACCTGCCCGCAAGCTACACTTTGTGCTTGGCTCCCAGGCATTGCAAAGGTCTGTTTAACTCAGGCAGGAAGCCACTGGACCTGTGCCCAGGCAGGGTGGGGGACTCCAGCCAGGCTCATGGGGACATCTCAAGATGTTTTGATGGTAAGAAAGAGGGCCTGGGGAAAAGCAGGTCAGAATTATCCTAGGGCCCTACTGCCAGGCACAGGCCCCTCCTGAATCTACTGCCAATGAGGGTAGCAGCCCTGGGCCCATTTCTCCAGTAGAGCTCAGATTCTGCCATTTGCTTGCCCTGGTAGAGTAGGCAGCAGAGCTGCCCGTGTGCTCCAGGCCCGCTACAGTGTCTTCTATGCTCACCCTTGCCATGACCTTGAACACCAGCATTCCCCACCTGGGCCTCAATTTCCCTTTTGAGCCCCAATCAGGCAAATACCCAAGGCTAGAGTGGGCCAGACTCCAGGGTGGGGGCAAGCTGAGCATGTTGGGCTTCAGCAGCCACCGGAAAGCTCCTCAAGAATGATAATCCGACAAGTCCTGGGGCCTGTGAACCAGGGCCATTCACAGGCTCTCACTCCAGGGGAGTCCTAGATCAGGCAAACACACTAGAGCTTTGAAGCCCAGGTGGGACCTCTACCTCCTTCTCCAGGGGCAAGGGCATTGGCCACTGCCAAGAACCAGGGATGAACTGGTACAGCCCTGTGACTATGGAAAGCCTGAGAGTTCACTCCAAAGGGAACAGGGGCAGATGGGGACACCTGAAGAGCTACCCGAGACTCTTGCAAACTTAGGGACTGGAACCTCCCCCACCCAACTTCCAAATAATAACACCAGGACAACAGACCACTCAACGCCAGTCCTCCAGGCCCGGGATACATCATCCCCAGGCATTTCTGTACCCCAAAATCCGCAGGATCACCTCTCATCCCTTTTCCAATCCACATCCTCCAATACTCAGAGGACATTATTTACAAGCAATGCTATCCCCACCCATGGCCAACTCACTCTCTCTTCCACTCACTAGAAACATCAGCATGGCACTGTCCTCCACCTCTTCTCGTCCCAAGACACACACACACCCCTCCCCCAGGTTGTGTCCCGATATTTTTCCCTGGGTAGAGATACCGCCAAGTTATTGGTTTCCATTACCCTCACATCACCACAACCTCAAGGACACTGCCCCCCAAAGTCTCAGAGTTACCTGCCATTCACATGCCCAAACTTGGAAACATAACCTCCAGGCATTTCTGTACCCCAAATCTTCTGAATTATCTCCCTGCCTGGTCCCCCAAGTTTGGACACACTGAAATGGTAGCTCCTTCCACACTAGTCCCCCAAACATGGGGTTATTTCCTGACATGTTTCCTAAGTGGGGACCTCCCCAAATCTGGGAAGCTGCCTGCTGCACTTTGTCTCCCACAAGTCTCACGTGTCCTGAAATTCCCTCCTGCCCATGATTCCTTCCCAGCCCTGTCTTTCAGGTGGGGGAACTACCAGCATAGTGACTCCTTTTATCGTGTCCTCGGGTCCCTACACTAGGAAGAGGTCAATCTCCAGGGTCGCCTCCCAGCCCCGTTATCCAGGTGTTAACACCGTGACAGTAGCTCCGTCCATAACCACTCGACTTTAGAGGTGTTGTGCCCCAATCTCAGGGTCACCTCCACCCACACCTTCCCCAACTCCCCCAAACCGAGGCCAATTATAGTCGCTGCTGTCCCCCCAAACCCTGAGGGTCACCTCCCAGACCTGTTCCGGGAGTGGGGAGAGAAGGCAGCGGCTCCCTCCATTCCCAGCTGTCCCAAATCTGGGGTTATTCCCACTCACTTGTGTACTTGAGCCCATGCCCAGGTGGGGACTACCGCAAGGTGGTGGCTCCCTCTCCCCCCAGACCCCCAACCTTAGAATGCCCCCCCTTAGAATGTTAGTCCCGCAGACCCCTGACATTAAACGTGTCTCTCCAGGACCGCATCCTCAGGATTACCTCCCTCCACCCTCTCTCCCAGACTAGGTCGGGGGTCAACCCGAGGGTCACCCACAGCCAGTTACTCCTCCCCGAGTAGGGAACCAAGGCTCTGGTTCCCTACGCCACAGGGCCCCCCCAAATCGGAGGCTCAACCTGAGTCCCCGCCCCCAGCCCCAGGTCTTACCCGCCGCGAGAGCGCCTTGGCCGCCCAGGAGCGCGAAGCCCAGCGCTAGCAGCAGCGCCGCCGCCATGTCGCTTCGTCCAAGCGCGGCCCCGCAGCGGCTCTATAAGAAGGACGGGAGGGCGGGGTGCACGCACGCGAGCACGCACGCACGCACGCGGCGTCGCGGGGCGGGGCGTCCGGCGCACAGCGAGTAGGCACGTACCCAGCACCAGCCCCTCCGGCTCGAGCCGCCCGCGGAGGCTGGGAGGGCGGAGGGAGTGCTGGCACTTGACCACGCAGGCCACACCCACGACGGGGTGGAGCCTAGAGCCTGGCCGACCCCTGTGGGATTCAAGTTTTCTGCTTTTTCTCGTTTTTCTTTTTTTGTATGTGTTTTGTCTTTTGAGACGGGGGTCTTCCCACATGGCCTTGGCTGAGATTAAAGGCATGTGCAACCACGCTGGACTCTCCGTTATATTAGAAAAATATTTTTTATTTGAGCTGGGCTATGGTGATGCATGCTTTTATTCCCTGTGCTTGGGAGGCAGAGGCAGGAGGATCTCTTAAGTTCGAGGCCAGCCTGGTCTGCAGAGCGAGTTTCAGGACAGCGTGGGCAGTTAAGCAGAGAAACCCCATCTCAAAACAAAACAAAATTTAAGAAACAAAACAAAACAAAAACCTACTATGGATTTTATTGAGTCAGGGGTCTGCAGAGTATCGCTCACTTTGGAATCCAAAATCAGCTAGGCAATTCAGACCCAGTTCCCCACCAAAATAAGAATAGGAGGTGAGAGTAATTAAGGATTCGGCAGAGCCTCGGGTCAGGAGCTCCTGTGAAGGGTATGCATGTACACTCTGCCAGGAGCTTCTGGAATGCCCAGGAAGGACACAGCCATGGGCAGGGATCAGAGCCTCATGACCCACTTAAACAGTCACAGCTGCCTCTCAGAGACTTGGGGGCCTTTGAACAATCCCCAAAGCTTTCATGGGGAGGGCCTTCCAAGCTAAGCTACGTGCAGAACAGGGCTAGAGCCGGGGAGGGAGCTGCCAGCAGGCATCAAAGGGCTTTAAGGTCAAAACAAACAAGGCTGGGCCTAGTGTGGAATTCCTAACCCCTGCATGTTCCAGCCTCTGGGAAACTTCAGATTGGCCAGGAAGCCTGGGCCTGTGTTTACACAGTGCAGCCCAACCCCCTCCCAGGCTTTCTAGAGTTCTTTGAGACCCTACAGAGCCTGCAGCCTCCTAAAGTCTTTTCATGTTGACTCCAGCCCAGCCCCCCCCCCCCCCAGGGTCACAGGCCCAGCTGACCCTACATGGCCTATAGCCTCCTGAGAAGCCTTTCCCCTGATTCTGACCTCCCAAGATCAGCTTTGAGAACAGCCTGTATTAGCAGATAAAAATGTGGAAAGCCTCCTTTAGGAATGATGGTACATGCTTGTCATTCCAGCACCTGGAGAGAAGCTGGAGAATGAGGAATTCAGGACTCTCTGGCTACTCTGTCAGTTTGAGGCCACCCTGGACTACCTACATCAGACCCAGTCAAAAACAAAAATTAAATCAAACAAAAATTAAAACACACACACACTGAAGAAAAGACCCAGGTTTTTAGCTTCTGCACCCACATTGAGGTCTACAGACACCTGTAACTTCAGTTCCAGGGGATCTGACACCTGCTTCTGGCTCCCTCAGAGGGCAGACACACACGAGCACAAACTTGCATACAGGAGAAGTACCTGTACACGGGAAATGAAATCAAATTTAAAAAGAAAGAAAGAAGAAAATGAACACAAACCAATCCATGAAGTTTGAATGTCATTATTTTAAAACTTAGGTTTTTTGTTTTTTTTTTTAGGTCTTTTTCACCCAGTGTTTGCAGTTTCCATATATTGGGAACTATCTGTTGTGTATTTAAACATCAGGCTCTGTTGTTGGCCTTGATTTGTTTTTGTTTTGTTTTTTGAGACGGCTTTCTCTCTGGAACCCTGGCTGACTTGGAACTCCATCTGTAGAGTAGGCTAGGCTCTAACTCACAGAGAGCCCCTGTCTTCTGAGTGCTAGGATTAAAGGTGTGTGCAAGCTGGAGAGATGGCTCAGAGGTTAAGAGCACTGACTGGCTGTTCTTCAGGAGGACCTGGGTTCAATTCCCAGCAACCACATGGTGGCTCACAACCATCTATGATGATATCTGGTACCTTCTTCTGTATACTGTATACATAATAAATTAATTAAAAAAAAAAGAAGTGTATGCAACCCACTGCCAAGCTAACTCAGAATATTCTCTCTCTGCTTTTCTCTCTCTTTTTCCCCCGTTTTGAGATGGAATCCATGAACTCACATGCTAGCCAAGACTCCAACCACTGAGCCATCAGCCCCTCACTGGGAGAATTCCAAGCAGGAGCAGGAGACACACACACTCCCTCAGCCCCTGACTAGGTCTCTGTAACTGACAAAAAAAAAAAAAAGACACTGAGCAGAATCCAGGTAAAGCCTGAGGAAGAGGCTGGAGTGACTGGGCCGCAAGTCCCTGAGTCTGGGAGAGAAAGGAAGGAGCCGCCTAGACATCACCTACACAGACCGGGGTCTGGAACTCTGGCTGCAGATGAGAGAGCACAGCTGGTTGTTTTTGACTTGCCCACCTGGGGAGGACTCTTGAGGAGCGGATGCGAAGGAATGCCAGGAGCCAGCCCATAGAAAGGCTTTCCACCTCCATGTGCTCTGGGTGTGGCGGCAGCTCTGGGCCGCCCTGCGCCCTTCATCTACTGAGATATAGCAGTAAAATACACACTTGTTGTTTTGTTTGGCTGCTTTTATTTTTAACTTTTATAAGAATGTTTAAATTGGGGGGGGTGTTTTTGGTTTTTCTTTTTTGAGATAGGGTTTTTCTGTGTAACTCTGGCTGGAACTCTTTGTAGACCAGACTCACAGGGCTTTGCCTGCTTCTGCCTCCCAAGTGCTAGAATTAAACTGACCATATTAGACATTCTTTTTTATTTTTAAATTTTTTACTAGTGTGTATTCACATATAAATAAGGTTTATTTAGGTTTATTTAATGTATGTGTATTTGTATATATCTATGTGCCCCATGTGGGTGCAGATCCCTGTGCAGCCAGAAGAGGGCACTAGATCTCCTGTAATTGAAGTTACAAGGGTTCTGAGCAGCCTTGTGAGTGTTGGGAATAGAACCTAGGTCCACTGTGAGAGTAACAAGAGCTCTTAACCTCTCCAGAACCTCTTTTCTTTCTGACTCAGGTTCCTTCTCTGTTTTTACTCAGGCATGTGCTGGTTCGACTGACATGCCCCCAATCCTCTCAGGCGTTGAATACTTGGTCTGGTATGGGGAGGTTTAGGAGGTGCAGCCTTGCTGGACGAAGTATATCACCACAGGTCTCACCCCATTATTAGCTCCCCCTCTGCTTTACCCTCGTGATTCCCTATGTGAGTTCTTAGCTTTGGCCCTGCTCCTCACCCTCGGGAACAGTAAACCCACATACACTTTCTTCCATAAATTGCCTTGGTCTTGGTGTTTCATCACAACAACAGAAAAGAGTCAACACAGCATGCTTGGGCACCATGCCAGCTGCACATGAGCTGGGAACCGTGAGGGCCAGGCCTCTGTGACCTGTGCTTGCTGCTTGTGGCCTGTGTGTGGCCCTGGGACACCACTAACTGTGGCATGGTTCTTCCTCTTGGCTCTTCTCAGTGTGATGTTTCTGGAAGCCTATAATCTCTCCCAGGCCAAGCTCCAGCTACTGTAGGCCCTCGCCCCGCTGTTCCTGCCCGGCTGTATGTAGGGATCTGCTGAGAGGCTGTGTCTGGTGTCCAGGCCTGTCCTGGACAAACAGGGTGTGCTGTAGCATATCTGTCACCCCAGCACTCAGGAGGCTCCAGAGCAGACTGGGCAACCAGAGCACAATCTTGCCTCAAGAGGTGGAGAGAGGGAGAGAGAGAGAGAGAGAGAGAGAGAGAGAGAGAGAGAGAGATGCCCAGGCTGGGCAGAGCTCTCCAGCCTCCATATTCTTTCTTGTCCACAGAGGATATCCTGGCCCTTCCTGAAGCCCCTGGCCTCCTGTTCTTCATGGGGTTACGGGGACCGGTCCTAGACCAAGGAACAGCTGAGAAGGCCTGGACAGCAGCAGCAGGAAACATCTTGCCTGCCGCACAGGCCCAGGCCCCTCTGATCTGTGTCCAGTTGGAGCCGCCCCAGAAGACTAGGGGCAGAGAGGAAGTGCAGCCGGCTCTGAGCATTGAGGCTGGTGGCTGAGGCCCAGCTGGCTACTTCCTTCTTTAGGCTTTATCAATCTTGCTAGGACAGTCTGGGACAGAGGCCACCACATCCATGGGAAGGGGCCATGGATAAGTTGATGAGTAAAAGCTTTAAGATTTTTTTTTTTTAAGGCAAGGTTTCTATGTGTCGCCCTTGCTGTTCTGGAACTCGTTCTGTAGACCAGGCTGGCCTCTCAGATCTGCCTGCCTCTGCCTCCCCAGTGCTGGGATAAGGGGAGTATGTTCCTACCTCCTGGCTCAGCCTCAAGAATATTAATCAGCAGAAGGAAACCTAGCTGGGGAGACCACTGAAGTGTTAAAACGCCTGTTGCACAATCATAAGGACCTGAGCTCAGTTCTGCAGAGGAAACCTGACGTGGTGTTGAGAGCTTGTAACAGGCAGATCTCTGGGACTCTGGACAGCCAGGCTGCTAATTCAGTGAGTTCTAGGTCCTAGTGAAGTCCTGTCTCAAGCAAAGAAACAAAAAACAAGCTGGGTATGGAGGTAAAAGCCTTCAATGCCAGCACTCTGGAGGCAGAGGCGGATGGATCTCTGAGTTAGAGATCTGTACGTCTGGTCCAGAGGGAGACTTCCAGGACTGCCAGGGCCACATAAAGAAACTATTTCAAAAAACAAAACAACAAAATTAAAACAATTTTTGTTGATGCAAAAGTTTAGTTTGCAAACACACAACCCAAGGATTCAGGGCTGTTTGTGAAGGGCCAGGGGTAGCACAAGTGTCCATGGGAGATGAGGCCAAGCAGATGTGGTGGTTCACACTTGGGAGTCCCTATGATCTGAAGGCCTAGGAATAGGATTACCAAAAGTTTCTAAGACCAGCCTGGGATGGAGCATGACATTGTCTCAGAAATGACAAAGAGTGGGGTGTGGTGGTGTGCACTGGGAAGACAGAGGCAAGATCTATTTCTGTGAGCTTGAGGCCAGCCTGGTCTGTATAGGCTAGCCAGGGCTAGAGAGGTCCTGTCGAAGAAAATCAAAACAAACAAATAAATAAATAAAAAGAAAAATAAACAACAACAAAAAAAAAGACAGTGCTGAGATGGGAGTTAATTAGTTCAGTGCTGGGCCAGAGAGATGGCTCAGTGGTTAAGAGCACTGACGGTTCTTCTGGAGGACCTGAGTTTGATTTCCAGCATCCACATGGCAGCTGACAACTGTCTGTAATTCCAAGATCTGACACTCTTACACAGTAATACATTCAGGCAAAACACCAGTTCACATAAAAAATAAAGATAATTAAAAAAAAATTAGTTCAGTGCTGACCTCCCTGGGCTTCTGTAATACAGATGCCAGGTAGCCTAGGTAGTCTGTCACTGGAGAGGTGGGGGCAAGATGACAGGGTCTCATATAACTCAAGCTCAAATCCCTAAGTAGCTGAGTTATATGACCTTGAACTTTTGAGCCTCATGCCTCCACCTCCCTCTTCTAAGATTTATTTTTATTTTCGGGAAGGGGTTCCAGAGGCCAGGAGGCTCTGAGCCCCTAGAACCCAAGTCACAGGTGGCCCGTGAGCGAGCCATCATGGGGCACTAGGTTTCAAACCCAAGTCTCTGTAAGACCATCAGTGCCCTCAACCTCTGAACCTCTAAGCCCCTGGTCTTTCCGGCCCCACCCCTTCTTTCCCCTTGATCTAGCTCTGTAGCCCAGGCTGGCCTAGAATGCTGGCCTCTGACCACCACCACCACCACCCAGGGCTGGAATTGCAGGCCCAGGCGTAGCCACCACTCCCAGCTTTGCTTGCCCAGGCCCTTCTTTGTCTCTCTGACTGTACCTTTAAAACCAAGTTTATGGGGGCTGGAGAGATGGCTCAGTGGTTAAGAGCACCGTCTGCTCTTCCAGAGGACCCAGGTTCGATTCCCAGCACCCACATGGCAGCTAACAACTGTCTGTAGTTCCAGTTCCAGGCAAACACCAAGGCAAATAAATACATAAATAAAGTTTGAAAAAAAATAAAAATTAAAAAAAAATTAAAAAAATTAAAAAAAAAAATACAAATGGCCAATAAAGGTTTTTAGGATGTGTTTAGTATATTTAGCCATCAGGAAAAGAATTAAAATTACTTTGAGATTCCATGTCACTCCAGTTGGAATCACCAAACAAACAAATGACAACAAATGCTGACCAGGATGTAGGGAAAGAGGAATCTTTAAAAAAAAAAAAAAAAAACCAAGTTTATGGAGCCAGGGCCACACAGAGTCCAGAAGCCAGGTGGGGCAGGTGGACGTTCCCTGGGGCACAGCAGAAAAGAAGGCTGGGCCAACCCAGCATTCTAGGACAAAGTGCAGGGTGGAAACTAAGCCAGCCAAAGACATCTAAGCTTCAGTGCTGCGATCCCACCCTCTGACTTCTGCCTGACGTCTTGTCTTACGTAGATGTTTTTGTTAAAGAAATGAGGGAATAGTTAATAGAGCACATTCCCCCAGCACGGAGTTTGGGAGGGTGTATGCCTGTCACCCTAGCTCTCAGGAGGTGGAAGAGGGTCATCCTCAGCTACACATATGGAGTTTGAGGCCAGCCTGGGCTGCATGCAACTCTTCTCAAGGGGAAAATAGAACATTCTGGGAGAAGACTGTAGAGATAGGTTATCCCAGCTTTGGAGACAGGATGTCACGTAGCTCAGGCTGACTTTGAAATGGAGGCAATCCTCCTGCCTGAGCCTCCCAGCTGTAGCGGTGACAGGCAAGGACTGAGCACCATGTTTTCCGGGTACCTGTAGTGTGAACTTGTTTAACACACCAGTGATGGTTTCTCTCCTGCTGATTTTTTTTTCTGTCGATTTAATTTAAAGCCCAAGGAAAAAAATGCAGTTACATGGGAGAGGACCCTACACTTGCCACAATATGGAGGGGCCTGGTGGATACAAAGGCCACACAGTATGAGACCACATGCAGGAATGTCTAGGTCCAGAGAGGGAGATTCGCAGGAATTAGGGAGAGGATGGAGTGACCACTGGTGGGAATGGGGCGGCATTCAGGGTGGAAGGACACTGATGGAATGTTCTGGAACTGTTGCTGGATGTGATGGCACTGTTGCAATGACATTGTAGCTGCTTATGTTGAGGTATCAGTGAACACGAGTTGGGGCTGTTCTGTGTGCAGCCTCCTCATCTCCCCACCACCTCCTGTGTAGAGCCACAGAGGGTAGCTGTGCCCCTGCTGCCCAAGCTGTTACCATTTCTCCTGGCCTGGCTCTCAGCAGGCCAGCGCCACCTCCCTGCCCAGCCCAGCCTGTGCCCTAGAGCTCTCTCTCCTGACAGCCACTAGGAAGGGCTGCCTTCAGTGGAGGCTTACAGAGCCAACGGCAGACCGGGAGGTTCAACAGATACATCATGATTTATTGGTCCCCAGAGGTGCACCTGGATCCTTCCTACCCCAACCAGTGAGTGTCCATGTCATCTGAAACATCAGACCTGAGAGGCTGGAGTGGTCAGCGACCAATGACCTTCTTGATCCAGGGTCTGTAGGGGGCCACAGCGATGGCCACAGGGGGCTTGAAGATGTCTGTGCAGTGTTTGGAGCTGAAAGACAGGATCCCATCCACCTGGCCTTTGCCACACACCAGAGGCCCTCCAGAGTCACCCTGTCAGGGGTAAGAGGCATGGGTCAGCTTTTGTACCCTCATGGGGTGGGGTGGGGGACGACAGGGGCCTGGGAGGCTCTGGGGCTGCTTACAGGTCATGTGCGCATTCTTGCCTTCCTGCACCCCTTCCCTTCCCTCTTCCCTACCCCAGAGCCTTTGCTCCGGGCCCAGATGACCAGTCATTCCCCGGCTTTCTGACTTCTAATCTAGAAGGCATGTTTACTCTCCCAGGGTCTTGGTTTCTCCATCTGAGAAATGAGATGAATGTCAGTTCCACCCTCCCATCCCCCATGGAAACTGGTGTCAGAAGCCAGCTTGGGTTGACGCCCAGATCAGGCTTCCAGGCCATCCCTTTCACCTTGCAGGGTGCCTGGCTCTTGGCTGCAGCCCTCACACACAGCATGCCGTCCTCAAGGGTGCCGTTCCAGAAGCGGCTGTTGTTACACATGCGGGTGTCTAGCACACGCAGATCCAACTCCTGCAGGGCCTGGGCCAGGTGCCCACCTTGGTGGGTCATTCCCCAGCCAGCGAGGCTGCAGTGGGCGCCTTCTGCAGGCCTGGCTCGGCTCTTTCTTGGCAGAGCCAGTGGCTGGACATTCCTGCTAGGCCGCACCCGCCCATCCAGCTGTTGGGATAGAAAGGCCAGTGAGGGGCTGAGGGAAGCCGGGCCCCACAGGCCCTCAGCCCCTCCATCCTGTACCTTTAGCAGTGCCAGGTCGTTTCCATAGTTGCGATTGTAGCCAGGGTGCTTGATGGCTTCCTTGATGTGGAAGGTGAGGCCGGGATCTCGTAAGTTATGGAGTCGGTGCAGGCCTAGCACCAGCCTCAGCTGCCGCAGCTGTACCCTGCAATGCAGAATCCAGCTCACCCACAGCCACCCACAGCCTGAGAACTGTTGTTCCTTCATTTCCACGAACCCACAGCATCCTCCCCACTACCGGCAGATCACCTTCCTTCTTCACAGACCTCTTTCCCTGCTCTTGATCCTGCCCAGCACCAGATTGGGGGATTCTTAGAGACTCAACATACCCTTCCCCCAACTACAGCCTTTCTTCTGTGATTTGCTCTGGGGTCCGTTTGAGTGACTTCCCACATTGTCCAAACTTCAGAGAAAGAACCTCTTTCTGCAGGACTCTGTGAGAGGCCCTCAGGTAACTACCTGGACCCAGCCACACCTCCAGCCTAGACTTTTGAAATACACGAGTTAACTTTGGGTTTTTGTTTTATTTGTTTTTAAGGTAAGGTCTTACTGTATGACCTTGGCTGGCCTGGGACTATGTAGAACATGTAGGGATCGATCAAGCTGCCTTGGCCTCCTCAAGGGCTGGATTTAAAGGCCTGTCCAGCACACTCAAGGGCTGTTTTCTCTTGCTCAGGGGTCAGGATTTTTCCTTTAGTGTTGAGGATGAGACCCAGATCAGGCAGGCACTCTACCATTAGTGATGTTCCTACCAGGATGGATCTGGTTAGTAGTGCCTTGACGGCAGTTCTTGCCATGCAGGCTGTCTCACAGGCAGACTGGTTTTCACAGGTTGCTGGGTGTCATAGGAAGTGTCAGACGGAGGCAGCCTTGTACCATGTGACCCACTTGACCAGAACCAACAGTCTATAGAGCCCCGCCCGAGTCCTTCAGTGCCTTAAGCCAGGGAGTCTTTCTGGGGTTGTAGGGAAGGAAGTGTGTACTCACGGCTCAGACAGGCAGTGTGCTGCCGTCAACACCCACTTTGGATGCACAAGGACTCCTCCGCACACATGGGACCCGGCTTTCTGTAGAGAGGCCATGTAAGGGCGGGAGTGTGGAGCTGCCTCTCTACCCCCAATGATGTGGGTCTCAAATGTGTTGCCTGCTGAGAGGTGAGACAGAGGGCAGGTTAGGGGAACTGCACTCAGTCCTCCACTGAGCCTTGGAAGCCCTCAATCTGGCAGACCAGCTGTGTGAAATCCCCATTGACCCATCCCAGACCTCACTAGACTCCGTTGCTCAGATGCTCCTCAGCTGTCAGGGGCAAGGCTTAAAATGTGAAGAGTATCTGAGTTCAATTTCCAGCACCCACTCCAGGGGAATCCGACGCCCCCTTCAGGCCTCTGAGGGCACTGCACTTCCCACCACACTTGAAAAAGGTAATACAAAAATTAAGACATAAAATGAAAGGTTACTGGTAGCCACAGGGGAGGGCATGTATGTATGAGTGACTAGCTCACTGTTTACATACTGGCCAGGAGCTGGGTTCTGACACTTGCCATAACAATGTGAGGGCCTTGAGGATGGTGCTCGGAGGGAGAAACTAGACACAAAGGCCAATGGTGTGAAGCTCCACAAGAGGAAGTAGATTTGTGGGTGTCAGGGTGTGGGAGTGAGTGTTATTGCGGATGCAGAGGTGCTTACACTTTTTTTTTATTGTTTGGTTTTTCAAGACAAGGTTTTAATTGCATTGTAAAGCCCTGCTGTTCCAGAACTCACTCTGTAGACCAGGTTGGCCTCTGCCTTTTGAATACTGGAATTAAAGGCGTGCCTGGCTGGAGCCTACATTCTTATGTTGCTTCCAAATTTCGGTGAGCTGAGCAGTGTGTGAATTATTTCTCTATAAACTTCAGTGATAGAGTGACTGGCTGGGCTCAGAGGTTAAGAGCACTGACTGCTCTCCCAGAGGTCCTGAGGAGTTCAATTCCCAGCATCCACATGGTGGCTCACAACCATCTAGAATAACACCTGGTGCCCTCTTCTGTATACTGTATACATAATAAATAAGTAAATCTTTTTTTTTTTTTTAAAAAGCCTTATTTTTATTCTATGTGAATTAGTGTTTTGCCTGCATGTGATAACTGTGTAAGGGTGTCAGATTTTAGAATTACAGTTGTTAGCTGCCATGTGGATGCTGGGAATTGAACTTAGGTTCTCAGGAAGAACAGTCAGTGCTCTTAACCTCTGAGCATCTCTCCATCCCCAATAGATAAATCAATTGGGTGGTGGTAGCAGATCTCTGAATCTGAGGCTACCCTAGTCTATAGGGCAAGTTCCAGGACAGCCAGAGCTACACAGACAAATCCTGTCTCAAGACAAAATTTGAAATAAATATTGATAAAAATTTAATGCTTTTAACTCACAATCTTCTTGACTTCCTATTATGCCTTAAAGATCCCTGCTCACCCTAAGCCACACGGCCAGTGCACACCTACTCCAGGCAGCCTTGGAGGACCCACCACTACTTCTTCCTTGGGGCTGCTTCCCACCCAGGGCTTAAACATGTGGAAGGAAGAGAGTTGAGTTCTCTGTCCTGTATGAGGCTTGAAGTTTTATTTTGAGGCAGGGTTTTTCTGTGTAGCCCTGGAACTCACTCTGTAGACCAGGCTGGCCTAGAGCACACAGAGATCCATCTGTATGTACATCACCACAGCCCAGCTCAATTCTTGAAGCTTAGGGAAAAAAAAAAAAAATGAAGAAACCTAAACCAGTGTAAATGAAAGAGAAACCTCTGTGGCTTCACGGGGGCCAGTTCGCACACTTGCAAGCCAACCTGTACAGCCAGCACCCATAAATGAGTAGCTCTACCACCCAAGGAAGTCTCCCACCCATGTGGGCTTTCTTCTTCTTTCACCTTAAAAAAAGGAGGGGGGGCTGGAGAGATGGCTCAGTGGTTAAGAGCACTGACTGTTCTTCTGGAGGACTTTCGTTCAATTCCTAGCATCCACGTGGCAGCTAACAACTGAATGTAATTCCAAGATTTGACACCCTTACACAATTACATATGCAGGCAAACACCAATTCACATAAAATAAAAAATTAAAAAGGCAAAAAATAAAAACTCGCTAGATGGTGTGGTGGTGCAAGCCTTTAATTCTAGCACTCGAGAGGCAGAGGCTGATGAATCTCTGTGAGTTCCAGAACAGGCTCCAGAGCTTTCACAGAGAAACACTATCTTAAAAAATAAAAACCAAAAACCTTTTATTTTGAGGTAGTGTTTCATGTAGCCCCGCTGGCCTGGAACTGTGCAGCTGAGGCTGACCCTAACTGCCAATCTCTCTCCTTCCCAGTATAAGGACAAGCATGTGCCACTGTGCCTGCTGGAACGTGACAGGGGCACAGGCCCAGGCGCTCTCCATTCTTTACATCACATTGGGAGACTGAGGCAGGGCCTTTAGGAGTTTGACACCAGCCTTTGCTACTGTTCCACCAACACTCAAGACAAAGCTACTGTGTTGAGAGAGATCAGTGGGTAGTCCTTAAGAATTGTTATTTTTACAAAAATCCAACTTCCTCTCATTCTTTGGAGAAGGTTCTAGAAGGCTCCAGGCAATTTTGAGTGTCAAAAATTGGAAGGGTGGTGGGGGCGCCACTCAGCACTCAGGAGGCAAAGGCAACCGGATCTCTATTGAGTCCCAGGTCAGCCAGGTCTACAATATTGAGGTCTTACCTCAAAAAGCAATGTATGTGCACACTTGCATGCATGCACGCACATGTATGGAAATCAAGTTTGGTGTCTTCCACATTTACTCTAGACCTCTGGAACAAGGTTTCTCACTGAACTTGTCAATGATTAAGCTTGTCTTGAGCTCCAAAGGATCCTGCCTCCTGCCCTGGTGCTGGAATTCTAGGCATGAGGCATACCTATTGTTTCTCCTCCTGGAGATGATCTCACTATTGTAGCCCTGGCTGTCCTGAAACTCAATCTAGACCAAGCTGGTCTTGAACTCAGAGCTCCACCTGTCTCCAGTGCTGGGAGTAAAGCATGTGCCAGCCACTACTGCCTGGCTGGCCTTGGAGTACAAGTGATTCCACCTGCTTCAGAGTTCAGGGATTAGCGGCTTGGGCCACCATGCTGTGTCCTACTCCCCTTACAAAGCAGGGTCTCAAATGTGACCAGCTGGCTTTAAACTCACCAGAGCTGAGGGTGGCTTTGAAATTCTTATCCTCTGGTTTTTGTGTGCCCCAGGTAAATGACCTCCCAACTTAAGCTATATCCTAAACCCATCATTACTTTTGAGATGGGGAACCCATGGCCATCTTCTCGCCTCTCAAGTGCTGAGCTCAAAGGCTTGCCGCCAGGCTTAGCTCAGGGTTTAGCATGTGCTTTTTCTCAGTACAAAACCCCACCCCTTCCACCCAGAGACCCCGAAGACTGGGCTCTAGGCCTCTCCCCTTCATGCTCACCTGCCCACAATGCGTCCAGGGCCAGCAAGAGCAGCAAAGCCTGGCGGGCTTCCATCCTGGAGCAGGATTTGTGGTCCCTGGGAAGTGAGGAGGGCCCCCACTTTCTCTTCCTGTGAGGTAGGTGATCTGCTGAGTCCCGCCCACCTAGCACAAGTGCTAGCCCCTCCTTCATATCTTGCTCTGGTTTTGTAAAGTGTCTCTCAAGTCAAAGCCATCCTGTCTCTGGAGGCAGGCAAATCTCAGTACTTTTTTTTTTTTTTTTTTTTTTTTTGCTTCCTTTAGTGCCAAACCCATGGTCTGGCTCACTGATACCCCAACCCTCACTGAGGATAACTTCCACCACATGGGTCCTTGACTGCAATTCCTTTCCTCAGGCTTGGGGGCAAGCCTTCTATTGAGCTCCGTTACTGGCCTGAACTCTAGACCAGGTTGGCTTCAAACTTCAAGCAGAGGATGGCCTGAAGGTGCTTTTTTTTCTTTTTAGTTAGGTCTCACATGTAGCCTTGACTGTCCTGGAACTCACTTTGCATACCAGGCCGGATTTAAACTCACCAACATTAGCCTACCTCTGCCCCAGTCCCGGGACTACAGGCATGAGCTACCACCCCGTCCACCTTGTTTTCTTACCAGCCTAACTAGAAGCACTCAGTGGCAAGAGTACTGAGTAATGTGATGGCTGGACAAGAGTCCCTGCCTCCCCAGCCTCCTCCTCCTTCTACAAACTGTCTGTCTGTCCTTCTGTGACCGGCTACACTGTCAGGGCTCTCTTTGAGTTCAATAGATAGAGCTTTGTTCAGAGACTGTAACTCTGGACATGACAGATCCACTATGGTTTTTGAGACAGGGTTAGGGTTAGGGTTGTGACCACCCTGGCTGTCCTGGAACTCATTCTGTAGGACTTAGATCCGCCTGTCTCTGCCTTCTTTCCCTTTCTTTACATGGCACCCATAAGCCATCAGAGTGTGAAGTCCTGGGTTCTATCCCCAGCACACTGGAAGCTCTGTCATCTCAGTGCTGGGTCACTTTTGTCTGTTAAAGACTCACTCTGCTCTTCTCTTGGGGTCACCAGGCTACTGCTCAGTCCCTCAAGCCAGAGGGACTACTCAGGTAGGCATTGGTGTTTCTAGGGCTGAGGAAGTATCTGGATCACAAGGACTGTTAGGAATATAGACAGACCCTCCATCATGCCTCAGGATTCAGAACTTTCCTGAGACACAAACCCTAGGCCCAGGCCTCCTAACTTTGGGCTTGAGGTGGATGCAGGCTGGCATGATCTGCAGGCAGCAGGGAGCTGGCTGCTTCTGGGCCTGGGGTCACTGCAGACCACTGAGCCTGATGTTAACAGTGCTTCCTCCCCCTGCCTACGCCACTGCCCTGGCTGCTTCTCCCAGCTTCTCAGAAAGCCATTTTATTTGGGTTTCACACACAGCAAAGCAGAGAGGAGGTGTCTGTGGGGCTGGCCCTGCTCAGGCTGGGATGGAGTCTCTGCCTCCCCAGCCTCCCAGGCTTGTCACCGTCCGTCTGTGAGCTGAGTGGGGTGTCTGCTAGGCACCACAGGGTATGAAGACCTAAGGGTCACGGGACGGGAGCC